>OX451738.1:408641370-408823280 GCA_948472305.1 Vicia faba
GTTAGGAGGCCTTTGAACTGTGCAACCCTTGGGGAGATTTTGAAGCATGCTCTTTGCAAATCTTGAAGAATATGGGAGGGAAAATTTTGGGGTACAACAGTTGCCCCTGTTCAATCTTCTTAGACCTGAGGATGCAGATTGGCTGACGTGTCTTTCGTAATCCGAAGGTGGAAGATGATTGAACACTAAAGTGCCCAGAAATTTGCGCTCACATAGTAGTGTGATGGTGGGAATGGGCTTATAGATGCCATTTGGAGATTGATGGATAGGAGGATGGGCTTATAGATGCCATGCTGAGAGATGATGGATGAGTGGATGGGCTTATAGATGCCATCTGGATGTCGATCGCATAAGATATTCCTTAGCGAGAACTTGCGTACCTGAAAAAGAAAATGAGTACCTGGCCTGTTACAGGAGTTGATCTTCAAGCTCTTATGTAGATGTGCCCTGACTGGTTACAGGAATTGGGTCTGGAGCTTCAAAAGGTTATGAATGAACCAGGGATGGTTACTACCTCAGCGGGACGGTGAGAGAACCTTGGATGTCTTCAACCTCAACAGTAACGCTGAGAGAATCTTGGGCGACTTCAACCTCAACAGTAACGATGAGAGAATCATAGGCGACTTCAACCTCAACAGTAACGCTGAGAGAATCATAGGCGACTTCAACCTCAACAGTAACAATGAGAGAATCATAGGCGACTTCAACCTCAACAGTAACGATGAGAGAATCTTGAAATCTTCAACTGGATAAGAAACAGGGAGATCTTAGGGTCGATCTGACTGAACCAGAGAAGGCCTTTGACTGGATAAGAAATAGGAAAATCTTAGGGTCGATTTAACTGAACCGGACAAGGTCTTGAAATCTTCAACTGGATAAGAAACAGGGAGATCTTAGGGTCGATCTGACTGAACTAGAGAAGGCCTTTGACTGGATAAGAAATAGGAAAATCTTAGGGTCGATTTAACTGAACCGGACAAGGTCTTGAAATATCTTCAACTGGATAAGAATCAGGGAGATCTTAGGGTCGATCTGACTGAACCAGAGAAGGCCTTTGACTGGATAAGAAACAGGAAAATCTTAGGGTCGATTTAACTGAACCGGACAAGGTCTTGAAATCTTGAACTGGATAAGAAACAGGGAGATCTTAGGGTCGATCTGACTGAACCAGAGAAGGCCTTTGACTGGATAAGAAACAGGAAAATCTTAGGGTCGATTTAACTGAACCGGACAAGGTCTTGAAATATCTTCAACTGGATAAGAATCAGGGAGATCTTGGGGTCGATCTGACTGAACCAGAGAAGGCCTTTGACTGGATAAGAAACAGGAAAATCTTAGGGTCGATTTAACTGAACCGGACAAGGTCTTGAAATCTTCAACTGGATAAGAAACAGGGAGATCTTAGGGTCGATCTGAGTGAACCAGAGAAGGCCTTTGACTGGATAATAATCAGGAAAATCTTATGGTCGATTTAACTGAACCAGACTAAAGTCTTGAAATATAGCTGAGAATTTAACTGGATCTTTCCTAAAAGATCAAGGTCAGTCATATGCAATGCATGATATGGATCAAGCAATGATGTTCTCAACATAAATGAGATTTGTAAGATATGATGCATATATGCATGCTATAATGTATGGAAATGCGATGTTTATAAACGTATGTTTTTGTCTAGGAAAATAAATCCTTGACGGGTGCCGGGAAGTTAACTCCTGGGCTAATGCTGAAGAATAATGCTTTGTTGTTTCCGCTGGGGATGATGGTTGCAAGAATACTGGTAGGAAAAGATAATTCCGTTGGGGAATAAATTTGACGAAGGGATTACTCTGCGGGGAGAAAATTACTCTAGTGATCTTGCTGGGGAGCAATACTCTGTGTCCAATTATTAATTTTTCTATTTTATTTGATTTTTATTGATTTAATTCATTTTAAATCAATTTAAATCCAAATGAAATCCAAATCTTAATCAAATGGTATCTTTTTGATCATTACAGGTCTTTAATATCATTATGGACATGAGCAAATTCGAATCAAGGCATATCATGCACAAAATATTGGTTTTTGACATTTTTGGAAGCTTTGTTAATGGTGAATCATATCAAATCTTGAATCATCAATACACAAGGATTCCAAGCCCAAGACTTGACCTAATACAATGCTTGATACATATACAACACAAAAGGCACGAAATCATGACCTAGAGGCTGCATAATCAGAATACCAAAACTTGAAAAAAAGCTTGAAAAGTGTGAAACTGAAATCCATACTAGAGGCAAATTCAAGGCAAAAGCTCAACGTGGTTCTCTTGCCAGGCATCCACTAAATCTAAAGCAATCAGAATCAAGCCCTCTCCCTCCCTAAATCGCACTGTAAGTCTCCTTGAACATACCCCTGTACACGAAATTACAATCTCTTATTCTTGCATCTTTTTGACAAAACGTTGGTATAATCATGCTTATCATTAAATTCCTAAACTTTATGCATCATTTGATTTTGTTTTCGTGAGCTATAGCGCCATATCCAAATCTAGGGTTTTGGAGGTTCGTTTTTGGGCGTTTGCTTTGCAGGGAAAATTGGAACAAATAATGGGTATAGACGTGCTCAGGAAGGAGAGACGAATCGAACCATGGTCTTGGAATTGATTTCTATGGCCTAGGATGGATTTTAGAAGGCAACTAGGGATTTTGTTGCAGATTCAAATCCACAGGAAAAATAACCAGGGCCATTGGAGAAGATGAAGACGTGTTCATGTCCGATTGGCCCATTCAAACAAATCTCGCGCGTTTTTTAATTTCCAGTATATTATTTGCTTTTCTCTTATAATATTATTTATCCATTATAATAACAAATAGGCGTGTTGGTTGAGTTGGTAAACATGTTAGTGCGTAGTCTAATGGGACCTGGGTTCGAATCCCAGGTCCACCATATTGCATATTATTATTTTGTTTCAGATATTCAAGCGCTTTTCAGCAATTAAAGCCTATCATACACCATCACCCAGATGTCTGCCAGATGGCCCTAGGCCAGATCTGGTGGCCAAGATTGCAAGTCCCACCATGGTGCCCAGTCAACGTGTCACGCTGGATCAGAAAGTCAAACGAGGCTTGCTTGTAATGGGCTTGGAAAATGCTGATCACACACCCTAATCTGGCCCAAACCCCCATTGGTTTATTTCTTTTTCTTTTTATCTTTTTTTCTTTTATTTAATTGTTTTGTTAATTATTATTTAAATCACTAACTAATTAATTTTTTCTCATAAAATCAAAAACACAAAAAAAATATTTTATTTATTAAAATTAAATTCATGACTTTATTTTTGTAAATAAATTAATTTAATTGATTTAGCTTTAATTAGGTATAATTTCAATATTTTTGCAATAATTCAAATTAATGTAGAAAATTAGGTTTTTATTAATTTTGACCAATTTTATTTTATTTCCTTAAATACTCAAAATCCAAAAATATTTTCATTAATTAATTAATTTAATTATTAGCTTAGATTTAATTTCTTTTAATCCAAAAACAACAAAAATCTTTTCTTTAATAAAAAAGGGTCAAAAGCCTAAAAATGCGCCAATTTAATTTTCTCGCACGCGATCAATTTTGCCTTATTATTGCAATTGCTTCCGGAATGTAATAGCTTTTAAATAGAACTTTAATTATTTTCTCGCTTTATTTACTTTCCGCAATTTAAATTAAATGGTTGCTTTTGGCGATGTAAATACCCGACGACTTGTAATAGTTTAGATTTAATTTCCGCAATTTAAATTCCGCAACTATACACTGCTAGATGTTTGATAATAGGGAATGCATGACAAGATCAAATGTATGAACTTAAAATCAACATAGCTCACCCATGACATGTACAAAGATAATATAACCGAACTAACACACTCGCACATGTGCACTCTTAGGGTACACCTCACTTGGTTGCCTTCGAACGTGGTCATTGAGTATAGGAAGTTTTAGAGGTCGCCCTCTTGTCCAAAGATCATAGTTGCCTCGAAACGGTTGCCTCGGAAAAATGATCTAAGACATTAGGGTTACCGCTAAGGTGTCCTAACATTGCTTTAGTGACCGCACGTCCCTTAATCGAATTGACCCTTAAAACTCCAACGACGATGCTACCCACTCATCAATAGTGGGCTAGCATTGTCTAAAGGACATTAGCACAGTTTAATTCCCTTTTCGAGTAGGTAGATGGTTCTTAAGTACTTGCTCATTTCAAAATAAAATAAAACTTTTCGCACTTACACTTTTCAAACAAAAAACTTCTTTCAAACCCACAAACACAAAGAAAAGCAAATTTTGAAAACACTTTGAGCAAGTACCTAAGAGCCCCTGGATAACCACGGATAGAAAGGGTGTTAACACCTTCCTGTTGTACCCCAAAATTTGCCCTCCCATATCCCTTAAGGTTTGTCAAGAATCATCCTCAAATGGTTCAAAGTGGCTCAAGAGATAGACAGTCAAATCACCTCCTAAGCCAGCTGAAATTAGGGTTTTGGTTCTTGCAAGGAATTTGGGGTTTTCAATGGTTCAATCAAGTCTCATAGGCCCATATATATCCTCAAGCACCCACATGCCAAGTTTCAAGACTCATAATGCCAATTTGCACAGTCAAAAGCTCCATTTGACCTACAGTCAACTGCAAGGGCAAAATGGTCATTTTGCAGTCAAAAGTCAAATTTTTTGGTAAACATCTTATTTTGAGGTCACAATCATTATTTTATCAAGTCTTGATCATGATTCCACAAGAATGGCTCAAAAATCATCAAGGTGCAAAAAGTTAATATTGTTGGGCAGCAGAAAAGTCAACTGTATCTTGACCAGGGCATAACTTTTTCATGGTTTGTCAGAAAAATCCAATCCAATGCTCATTTTGAAGGGGATGCAATTTCCAACAAACCATCTTCACACTCCAAGTCCTAGAAATGCTCTCATAAAAAGTTATCAATTTCAAAAGTCAACAAAAATGCACTTTAAGTCAAAGGTCATAACTTGAGATTGGTACATCCAAATGACATGGGACCAAATGCATTGGTTAGAGGACTTCAAGGCCTTTCCAAAATGTCCAAGAACATGTTCATATGATAAAAATTGAGCAAGATATGCATTAGAGAAGTTGGGAAATTTTCATGAATTTGCAAAAGTCAACTTTGCTCAAAACACCTTATTTTTGCTAATGGGCCTCAAATCTCTTCTTGAAACTTTATCCTTGACCTATGCACGACCCATCAAGCTTAATTGAATTTATTTTCTTATTTTTTTTTTTAATTAATTGGATTTTTAATCAATATTAATTCATTTAATTAATTTAAATTGTAGGAAAATACAAGATTTGGTTTTTCAATCTTTTTGTGAAGCAAATATGGTCAAGATATGCTGGCAATTTCGTGTACATATCAAAAATGCAAAAATATCCAAATTTGGCAACCTTTTCCAATCATGAAAATGCAAAAAGATTTGATTTTCAATCAAATATTCAATCATCAATTCCATGGATTTTTGTTCAAGAGTTTAACCTAATTCCATTCCTCTATATATATTCAAGTAAACCCTGATGCACACACGTGAGAAAGCTGCAGACAAAGCCATAGCCATATTGAGAAATTTCAAGAAAAACTCAAAACTGATTTCTATATTCTAGGGTGATTCAAAGCTTTTTGTTGATTCTAACATCTTGCAGGAGTTCCCAGGAGTGCGTGGCAATCAAATTCAAGCCTTGAAGCTCAAAGAATCGTCCTAAACAGAACCACGGTTTGAAGCTTTTTTTTAAAATTGTATTGTTGAATTCATGCATAATTAACATGTTTTATTGATTGTGTTGCATTGCCAGAGGTCATACTAAGCTTATGGAATCATTTAATTGAATTATAATGCATTGAATCACAAAATACCATGGGCGATTTCTAGGGTTCATAAGTTTTGGAATTGGGGCTTTTTAAACCCAGAAAAATTAAGACTTGTAAGGCATATGGTTGAATTCGTTAGGACAAGACGAAAACAAAGGAACCCTCGCGAAATATTTATGTAAATCATAGCTCTAATCGCTATTTTTCCTCATGGCATATTGTGGGGGTTAAAAACCCCCGCTATCTAATTCTGTTTTTGCAGGAACAAGGAAGAAGATGAGTACATGTTAGTACATGGTTGGACCATTTGAAAAGAAGCGCGCGTTTTTTATAATTACAGCATATTGCATAATTTCTCAATATATTAATTGCCTTTTATTTTACTAATGACTAAAGCATGATGGTGGAGTGGTTAAGGCATTGGCTTGGAAGCGTTGGGACCTGGGTTCGAATCCCAGGTCCCCCAAAATATTTGTTTCTATTTTTTCTTTGCATAATCACATGCAGGTATTAAAAAGTGTTCCACCATGTGCTTCACATCTCAGCACGCCATGTGTCTTTAAGCTCAAATCATGTGGCTAAAGATGAAGGACCATGGTACTCCCAGTCAACACGCACCATGGAGAAGCAGGAAAGTCAAACGTGGCTGGAGTTAATGGGCCTGGCAATTGACAATAACACCTCCTAATTGGGCCAACACCCCCCTGGGTTCTTTTTTTTCTCTTTATATTTTCCAATATTTCTTTTTTACTATTAATTATTATTATTATTACTTAATTAACTCAAATTAACTTTTTTTTATAATAAAAATCAGAAAACTAAAATACAATATTTTTTATGATTATTATTATTTATTAATTTCACCTTTAATTTATTATTTTTGTAAATAAATACTAATAAATTAATTTAGTCTTTTTTAATTAGGATAATTCTAACTCTTTTTTTGCAATAAATAAAATAAATTAGAATTAGGGTTTTTTACTAACTCTTGACTATTTTATTTTATTTTCCTTGAGACATTAAAAATTCAAAATATATTTCTTTTAATTAATTAATTAGGTTTAATTTAATTTAATTCATAAACAATCAAAACTTCTTTCTTTTCTCAAAAAGGGTCAAAACCCTAAGGACTTTTCCGATTCAATTTTCTCTCCCGCGTATGTTTGTCATATTAATTTTTTTATCATTATTATGTAATTGCTCCGAGGATATAATAGCGTTAACTAGGACTTTTTATCGCTTTCTTTAATTTCTCGCATTTACTTTTCAAAGGGTTTGCTTTTGGCGATGTAAATACCCGACGCCTTGTAATAGCTTAGTTTACTTTTTGCAACTATTAACTGTTAGATGTATGTTAACTAGGCTATGCATGACAAGACTTATCTCTGAAATTAAAATCAACACGTAGCTCACCATGACAAGTGCAAAGATAACTTAACTGAATCCTGACACACTCGCACATGCCAATTTTAGGGTACGCCTCACTTGGTTGCCTCGACGTGGTCATTGAGTATATGGTGTTTTAGAGGTCGCCCTCTTGTCTAAAGATCCAAGTTGCCTCGAAACGGTTTCCTCGGATAAAAAACGATCTAAGACATTAGGGTTACCGCTAAGGCGTCCTACTATTGCTTTGGTGACCACATGTCCCTATAATCGAATTGACCCGAAAAACTCCAACGACGGTGCTACCTACTTCTCAATAGTGGGATAGTACTGTCTAAAGGACATTTACACAGCTTAATTTCTTTGAGTAGGTAGAGGTTCTCAGGTACTTACTCTTTCAAAAAACAAAAATAATTTTCGCACCTACACTTTTCTGACAAAAGTTTTCAAACAACACTTCATACACTCTTGAGGACAGATACAAGAGTTAAATCGAAGTTTTCAAACAAACTTTTTTTCAAAACCCACAAACACAAGAAAAGCAAAACATTTTGAAAACATAGTGAGCAAGTACCTAAGAGCCTGTGGATAACCACGGATAGAAAGGGTGCTAACACCTTCCCTTTCTATAATCTACCTCCCGAACCGAGAAACATCTCGAAAAGGAATTTTGTTGTGCTTTTGTCATTTCCTTGTTGGAGAACATAAAAGACGGTGGCGACTCTTGCTTACCGCGACATTTTGCAAACCAGCATTCCAAGACAGTCAGTTCTATTTCCACCGATCACACTTCCCTTTCTATAATCTACCCCCGGACCCGAGAAACATCTCGAAAAAGGAATTTTTCTGTGCTTTTTTCCTTTCCTTGTTGGATAAAATAAAAGACGGTGGCGACTCTTGCTTACCGCGACATTTTGCAAAAACAAACGCAAAACGCGAACCAGCATTCCAAAACAGTCAGTTCTCTTCCCACCGTACCACATATATTTTAGAAGGGGTCTGCCCTAGCTGTTCCACGACGTCGAAATCGCTCCTTTTGATTATTTTCAAGATTTCCCTCATTTCTTTCTGGGTGGTTTCGGGGATAACCACAGTATGAGCCTTCGTTCTGACAGGCGCTTCTAGTATCCCCTTACCCTTATCGGTATTATCAATAGATGGTCTTACTTCAGGAGTATCCAGTTCTTCAATTATCGGGTCTTGCACAAATTTCCTAACAGGCACAAAAGCTTTCGAGGGTCCAAAAACTGCTCGAGGGGGAGCAATCTCCGGAGAAAAAATCCGGCCGCTGCGGGTTATCTTGCTTGTTCCTGCAATGTTCCCTACTTCAGAATTCTCTTTGACTGATTCAATCAGTTTGATACCATGATAGAAGATTTCTCCTCCATAGTTCCATGGTATCGTCTTGCTAGATTGATATGGGATAGGCCCCGGCATGGTGATTTTTAATGGTATAAACTCAGGATCATGTGTAATCTTGACAGGCCTTTTGCAAGCCTTGGGAAGATTGTCGGAAATGGTTATTATTGCAATATCATTAGTTGAAGTAGAAAAAGTAGCAGGAGTAACAGGAGTGAAGGTATCAACATGGGTCTTTTGGAAGAGTATCTCTTGGGTATCCATCAGGCGTTGGATGCCTGACTTCAACATTGGGCAATCAACTCGTATGTTTAAAAAAAGTAACAGTCCTTTCCACAGCCTGGGAATATCCCGACTCATCAAATTCTCTTTAATCACTAGTAACGGAGTCAAAAGGTCAGCAACATCGGTAACATGAAGGTCTTCCATAACGGCATGAACATTATGACCGTGCTTGGGCATTGGAGCAGATATCACGTTGGGCTTCTCAAGAGCATCAAATTCTACTTCCTTGGCGTCAATCAGGTCTTGGATTTTGTTCTTAAGTGCTCAACAGTTGTTGGTATCATGCCCTATACTGTCAGAGTGGTAAGCACACTTGGCATTGGAGTGGTAGTATGGAGAGGAGGTATTAGGGTTCTTTGGAGCTTCCTTCAAACTGGTAAGATTCAGGTTTAACAAATGAGGGAGTACTTGATATGGCGTCATGTTGATTCGGGTGAACTGCCGTTGTGGCCTTTCTACCCGTTGTTGATTAGGTCTTGGCTGATTGCCGCGAGGTTGATCATTTGAAGAGTTTTGAATCATCACAACCCTTACAGTTGGTCGGCGCTCGGTTCTTCCTTGACTTTTCTGAGAATAAACAGCAGAGGCTTCCTTCTTAGCTGGGAAGGTTTTCTTAACAGCAGCGGACGCTGAGGTATCTTTCTGAATCTTACCACTTTTAATACCGGCCTCGACCCTTTCGCCGGTCAAAATTAGTTCGGTGAACCCTGCAGAAGAACTCCTGATTAAATGATTGAAAAAAGGGCCAGACAGGGTCCCCAAAAACATGTCAACTAGCTCCCTATTCGATAATGGTGGCTGCACCCTTCCATCCAGATCACGCCACTTCTGGGCATACTCTTTAAATCCTTCATTAGAAGTCATACCCATACTCTGTAGCTGAGTACGAGTGGGCGCCAAATCAACATTGTATTGGTATTGACGGTAAAAATCAGCATCTAAGTCTTCCCAGTTATGAACCTCAGACCTCTCAAGTTGATAGAACCAGTCCAATTGTGTGCCTGACAAACTGTCTTGGAAAAAGTGGACCCAGAGGTCTTCATAAGATGAGTGGGGTTGGATCTTTCGGACGTAGGATCATAGATGCATCTTTGGGCAGGACAAGCCGTCATACTTAGCAAATGTTGGTACTTTGAACTTGGGAGGAATGACGATCCCAACGACCAACCCTAGTTCTTCAAAATCTAAACCAGGTACCCTTTGCAACTCTATGGCTGCCAATCTATCCTCAAGATTTTTATATTTATCATCCGCCGGGGGATATTGCTGTTCGGAGTAGTCTTCGTCTTCTTCTTCTTCTTCCTCTTCAACTTCAGATTCAGAAGGTACCTCAGCCCCTTTTCCTTTACCAGCCCCTTCATCAGACGCTGAGGGGAACTCGAGAACTTTTCTAGCATTGCTTTCAAACCTTCTTCCAAAAGTGGCTACTCCAGGCCTTTTCTTCTTTTTCTCTTTATTTTTATCCAACAGTGCTTTAAGGTCCTCTTGACCCTTTGCTAAGGTCATGAGGAGTTGCTGGAATTAAGAATTTCGTGCTTGCAGATCCTTAACCGTCTGCTCCAAATCCATCTTGCTGAAATAAACAGTAGAAATATAAGGAAACCTGGTGTGAAGACCTGTTTATGCATATGATGAATGATGTGTTATTCATGTAATGCATTCAAGGATTCAGAAATTCAAATTTGTTGCAAACAAAAAGGAATACACGTCATATTAAGAAGAAATTGTTAGTACATAAGTGCCCCATGGGTAAAATATTACAAAATTCTTAATGTAAAAAGACATTGCGCATCCTCTTTGGTGCGATGTAAGTGTTGAGAGTTTCCTCCTCATGAAGTCGGCGGGTAAGCTCCAAAACCTTCTTCTCACTGGCATATAAGATGGTTTCAAAAGTATTCCGTTCTTCCTTGAGTTGGATCCAACTCTTTTGTAATTCTTCCCATGATGTTGGCATGTCAAGATGTAGGAGGGTGTATGGAACATCTCCTTCCATAACCGGCTCTTTGATCACGGGGAGAATGTGAGGATATGGCATCATAAGATTCTGGGCGCAGGTTCGTACCCACTTGAGATAAGGCTCAAGGGGGATAGAATTCTTGTGCCCCAACGTATTACTATCCACTTTGTTGGGCATCCTCCAAGCTCTGATGAACCTTTGTCGAAGTCCTTGCGCATCGTTGTCAAAGTCAAAAACTAGGTCAGGAATCAGCATGTCATGAGGGCCATCCCTCCGAGCATATCCAAACTGTCTTAGAGCTAAACATGGGTTGTAGGTAATGCCTCCCCTAATGCCAAGTAGTGGGACATTAGAGAATTCCCCACAACGATCAATGATGGTGACATTTTCTCTGGACCGGGAACACCAATGAACATCAGAATGTGTGAGGGTCATCAACCGTTGTGACCACCTTGAATCCTGCTCATTCTTCAAAACTGATTGTGGAAGGTGAGAAATAAACCACCTTGCTAGGAGAGGAGTACAGCACATGAGAACACCTCTTTTCCTCATTGTTCGTGTGTAAAATGAGTGTAGGATGTCCCCAAGCAATGTAGGTACAGGATTCCGAGATATGAAAATCTTGACAGCATTCACATCTATAAGTTGATCAGGGTTTGGGAACAGGACCAACCCATAGATAAGGAGTGCCACAATCTATTAAAAGGCTTGTAGATCAAGAGAATTCCAGCAGTCTTGTGCCTTCTCAAATAGAAACTTTACCAAGAAACCCTTGACACCACTTCTGGTTTCCCAATGTCCCTTGATGTCAGATGGTTGCAAGTGTAATGCTTGAGCAACATCTTCAGGCTTTGGTTCTTTTTCTGTACCGTTGTAGGGTAGTTGATGAAGAATAGGAATTCTCAGGAGTTGAGAAAATTCCTCCAAAGTGGGTACTAGTTGGTAATCAGGGAATGTGAAATAGTGGTGTAGGGGGTCAAAGAACTGGAAGAGAACTTTCACCATGTCTTCTTCAATGTTGGAGTTGACCAAGTTGAGAAGCCTACCATGTCTTTCACTGAAGAGAGAATTTTCTGGAATCCTATAAGTGAGCTCCTTGAGTTGAGGAGGGATTCTCACAAGGTTGACTTGAATGGTTTTCCTGCGAAGAGATTCCATGACCTACAAAACAAGAACAAAGATAAATATCCAAACCCTTGAAATGGTTAGTGGATGCATATGATGCTTTATGATGTTCATGATGTATGCACAAGCACATGTACAAGCAAGTCACACAAAACCCTAGTTTCAGGATTACATGAGGTTTCATAGGTAAATACCCTCTTATGTTTAGTTGGCTCAAACCTGTCCTATAAATAGTAACTGGGTTCTAAGGAGCTCAATATCACTGGATTGTTTTCTCTGTTCATTGTTTTGGTTTAGCCACTTAACTAGCGACCAAAATATTCCAAGAAAACAACCCTTAATGAGTGTAGTATCGAGTATCTACCAACTTCGGACTGCACCAAAGCCGGTCATCTCACTACCCCTAATAAAAGGCCAAGATGGTCAAGTAAGGTTCTAAGAGTTCATCAGTGCTTTATGACATCACTCAGCGGCCCCGTATTCTCTTTGGTTGACTCAAAGGCTACCGGTACTCATAAATATGTCGCACTAATATAGCTATTGCTTCAACCATGTTGGTATACCCCACACAGTTTCCACAACGTATTTCTATTTACCTATGAATGTTTCCCAAATCCGGGTAGAGGATTTCAAGCCCAAACAAGAGAACCAAATGTAAAACAATCAAAGCAAACAATATAATCATGCAAAGGGTGATCTAAGCCCTAAGGTTACTCCACTTTTAAAGTTGTCCCCAGCAGAGTCGCCAGTTCTTTGATGCGGTGGGAGAACTGACTTGGGATTTTGCGTTTGTGTTCGCAAATGTTTCAGTTTAGCAAGAGTCGCCATCGAATTTTTATTTTATCCTAAGGAAAGGTCAAAAAGCACAGGAAAGACCTTTGAGATGTTTTCTTGGGTTCGGGGAGTAGATTATAGAAAGGGAAGGTATTAGCACCCTTTCTATCCATGGTTATCCATGAGCTCTTAGTTACTTGCTTAGATCACTTGCTTTGCTTTTCAATTGTTTGAAATGGTGTTCTTCAATTGTTTGAAATGGTGCTTTGTGTGTGATTTTGAAAGATGTTTTGAAAAGAGGCCATCATTGTGGCAACATTTGTAATGATTCTTGTTTGAATGTATACAAATGTATTTTTTTATTTTGAAAAGTTTTCAATGTTTGAAAGTAGGGTTTTTAAATTGTATGGTGAAGTGTGTTTTGAAGATAGCAAGGATGTTTTGCAAGCTTTTGATCAAGTAACTAAGAGTTGTCTACCCTATTTTACTCAAAGATCTTTCTCATGTTTTTAACCCTTTTAACAATGTTGTTTCACCATTGTATTTGGTGAACAACCTTGTGTTAGGATGTTAAACGGGACAGGCGCGTGTCATCGTATAGACCATGATAGCAATAGTGTCAAGCATTTTTGGAAATTTTCTTGAGGGACTTGATCATTTTGGTTTAGGCAACTCAGATAGCATCATCGAGGGACTATGATCTTTTGTTTTGTTTTTGTTTTGCCAAAGTACTTGACATGCATACCATGGCCCATTTTTGAAGGCAACAAGTGGATTGTAACCCTAGGGGTTCAAGTATGCATTGTGTTTGTTTTTTCATGCATTTTTGTCTTTGATTAGGTCAAACTATTTGTTGGTTTTGATTTCGTATACAAACCCTAATTCTCTAATCATGGCATAATTGAAAGCTTAAAGGTGCGAGAATTTAAATTCTACACTATTACAACATGATATAGGGAGGGGTACAAATTTGAATAGGAGATTATTTTGCAAGAAATTAAACCCTAAATTATTACAACCAAATTGAATTTGCAAGGCATAATATTTAAATGTACACTATTTAAATAAAATACAATAAATAAAAATTAGCTAAAATGCATTATGAAAAAAAAAAGAAAAAGGTTTTCTATGTATGTAAAGTATCTTTAAATGGAAAGAAATGTAAAGAAATAAATAAAAAGTTAATTTTAATTATTTTTTTAGGGTAAACCCTAATTTCTTAAAGAAATGGTATTATTTATTATTTTTATACAAAAATGTATCAATATGTACAAAAATAGAAGTATATTGAAAAAAAAAATTTAGTATAAAATATCAATAAAAATAAAAGTGTATTATTTTTGTATTTTTTATTCTATGCTTTTAATAAAAGAAAGTATATATGGGTATATATATATATATATATATATATATATATATATATATATATATATATATATATATATATATATATATATATATATATATATATATATATATATATATATATTAAGTGTGTAAAAAATAAAATAAATTATTTACAAAAATGTATATATTTCAAGAAAATATTTTCAAATGTGAATAAAAATAATAAATGAAAATAAAAGTATTTTTTACATTTTTTTTAAGTTTTATCAAAATAATATAAAGTATTTAAACATTTTAATGTTAGAAATAACTAAAATAAATACCAAATAAATGTAAAAATTTATGAAAATATTTTTTAGGCATTTTTTATATTTGAAAATAAAATAATAAAGTCAGAAATGGAATTAAAATGCAAAAATAACAAATATACAAAGAAATGGGCCAGGGGGGTGTGAAACTGAAAATGGGGGTGTCAAAAGTAGGAAGTAGCCAGGCCCAGCCCAGCTACTTCATCTTCTTCCTTTGTCCAACAAAAATTTGAAAAATGCACGCATGCCTGTATAAACTTGTATCTCCTGTATTTGTGATCTTTTGACAAAACTCAAAACATGAAACTTGTAGAGCATCAAATCACAAATCTAACCATATAAAAAACTTAAGCTAACTCTCAAAGACCAGAGAGAATTTCTCTGGCCCTAATTTCTAACCTAGTTTTTTCAGAAAGTTCATGGATGAAATTCTCCTAGCAGATTAATATAAATGAAAACTAAGCACATGTATGGTTTCAGGGCAATGAATACAACATCTTTAATTCACAAACCTAAGTCTAAATGTTCCTAAATAGAGAGATAGAAGTTCAGGAAATACCTGTTTCAGTTGAGTTCGAGCTGGACAATGCAGCAACTTTCAATGGGACCTGAGGTTCTTTTGAGCTTGCTTGATGTCCCCTGAACCTTTCCGAATGCTTAGTTTGTTTTGAAGTGGCCTGAATCGTGCTACAAAACTCAACCTGCAAAGCTTCCAAACAAAAATGGTGATGCGTGTAAATGGAGTTACAACAACTTGTGAATGGTCTGGACAACTTAGGTATATTGTTTAGAATGTGTTTGAAGTGATTTTTGACAAAACGCACGAGGGGATTTGATTGTGGCTTGTGATTTGCAGAACTGGCCCTGTTTTGCAAGCTTTTGTGGTTTTGGAGTATGAGGAGGTTTGAGAGGTCAAAGGCTCGTGCTTCTGGCTTGCAAGGATGTGAGAAACTTGTTTTACAACTTTGCTTGAGTTCAATATATCAGATGTATGAGTTATGAACTTTTGGCCATTTGACTTGTTTTGAAAGCAAAGTTTGAAGTGAAATGAGATAGGCCTGTACAGGCTATCTCCAAGCATGCACCAACTCCTTGTACCTTTGCCTAAGTTTATGGAACTTGTTTGCTGCAAAGAAAGAAGTTCAAAGCTCAAGAAAGGCAACTTTGCAAAAGTTATACTTTATGAAAATGGAAGTGTGATCTTTATGCCCAAAATGGAATTATTCAATGTACAATGCTCCCTTGATCAGAACAATGCCTCTAACCAATGTATTTGCACTCAATTTTTGAGTGTTGAAGGGTTTAGAGACCTGTACTTATGTACTAAGCTAGTTTGGTCAGATTTGCAACTTGGTATGAACATGTATTGGCCATGGTTACAAAGTGAGTTTTTGCCAACTTCAAGCATTCGATTCTCCCTAACCACAAAGGTGTTTGAGGAGTTCTTGGACAATTTGGAAATATTGAAACATGTACTATAATCCATATTTGAAATGAAACTTAAGAATCCAAGTGGAACTATGTGAAAAATGGCCAAGAAGATGGGTCAAAATCCTGCCTAAATTAGGGCAAAAATTCTCTAAGTTAAAAGTTTTAGGGACCCTTGTTCCAAAAATCATAACTTGAGATCCAGTATTCTTTTGAGAAAACTTTGTGAATCAAAGTTGTAGACTTTGTTATGGACTACAACTTTCATGTTGTAAGTTTTGTTTGAATCCATTTGCATCTTGGTGAAAATGTGGGACAAAGTTAGGAAAAATTAAGAAAATTTCATAACTTAGAAAATTTCTAAGTTATGAAATTTTTCCATTTTAAACCCTAATTTGAAATTTTGGGTTTCTTGATGAACAAGTTTCATAATTTGACATGTTTTGATGGAAAATGACTCTTGGCACTTGATTTTGACCAAAAAGTCAAAGTTTGACTTTTCAGTGTACAGTCAAATTTTGATGAGTTGACTGAAAAATTCATCTGCCAATCATACGCATTTGAGATCTTTTGAACTTGTTGAATGGGTCAAGACAATGCCATTGAGTCCTTGTGTCCATGGTTGAGCTTGTTTTGCCATTGGTTAGGTCAAACAGTCAAAAATTGCCTTTGTGTAGTCAAACCCTAAAAATGACCATTTTGCCCTTTTGGTGATCTAATCAAATTTCTTGTGGAATTCTGATCCAAACTTGATCAAATGGCTCATATGAATTCATAATGTTGATGTGGGTCAAAATTCATGAGATTAGACTGTCAATTGGCCACAATTGACTTTTTCCCCAATACAGTTGATTTCTAGGTCAACTGTCCAATTGACTGGGCAAAAATTTGATCCAAGGCTTGAAACTTGGTATAGACAAACTTGTGAGTCCTACATGAAGTATGAAAGTCACTTTGGGAATTGTAGGTCAAAATATCCCTGTGCAAACTCAAACCCTAATTTAGGTCAACAGTGCAAGGAGGTGTCTTGAGCAGAGCAAACCCTAGCTTGATCTTGAGTTCCAAGAGTCTTGTGATGAGAAATGTTGATGAAATGGGAGGAAAAATTTTGGGGTACAACATTATGTGTCGAACCACACACCATTTTCCCCTTATGTTTGGGCATGTAAAGCAGTTTGTGTCGAAGCCTAAGTCTTTGTGTCGAACCATGCTGTAATTTTCACTCCAACCTTATTTTATGGTCTGTACAGGTTAGTTCTTAACCTATAATTGACAAGAAAGGAAAAAAATAAAAAGGGTAGCTTCGAAGGGAATGATTATTACAGGTTATCTTCGAAGGAGAATCATCAATGATGCTTGAAACGAAGGGTTTAAAGTCAAGAAGACTTACCTTGAAGCTAGAATGTGTGTTTCGAACTTGAGTTGTTGTCTTGAATGTTCCTGGGTTCGAAGGAAAAGAACAAAGGTGTTGTGTTTTTTGGTCTAGGTTTAAGATTGTTTTAAGGCTTCAACCTTCATGTTCTCTCCTCTCTCTTTTTTTTCTTCTCCTTTTTCCTTGCCCCAAAGCCCCCTTTTGTGTGTTGTGAAATAGCTTATTTATAGAAGAGTCTTAGTGGGGTTTTGGGGGGGGGGGGGAAACAAATAAAATTTGAACTATTTGGATATGTTCTTCCATTTCCTTTTTTGATGCAGCCCTTATTTTCTAATTCTGTGCAAATATGGGGTTGAGATAATGCAGGCTTGGACTGGATTAGGAGCAGCATAGCAGGATGGTTTTGCAACAGTTATGGAGTGTTGTGGCAGATTGGTGCATGGCTGTTTCATAGTAGTACAACAAACTATTTTTTTGTATTGGTTTTAGGCTGTTATATGGACAGTACAACAAGCTTGGGCTTGGCAGCATATAGGACTTTGTTCAGCAAGCATCTTGAATCTATAAAACATGTTGAATACTTCATCCTTTAATTTTGATCACATAGATCCACAACCTTTGACCAAACTCATCAATAGACAAAATAATATTTATTTCCACCAATTGTGTGTTATTCGAATGGACCACTTACAACCTTCGACCAAACTCATCAATAGGGGCAGCTGTTGTATCTCAAAATTTTCCCTCCCATATTTCTCAAAACATATCAAGAAAGATCCTTAAGTTGCTCAAGGAAGTCCAAGGGTTGACCAGACAAGCTCTCTCCTAAGGCAGTCTACCTCAAATTAGGGTTTCATATTGCATCAAGATACTTGAGTCCAAGGGATCCCAAATGCTCACCATTTTCCTAATATGTTGTCAAAATCATTCATGTCAAATTTCAAGCTTTGCAGAGGAAGTTTGCTCAGTCAATTGTTTAAAGGCCTGAAAATCGACTGTGCTAGGGCAAAAGTCAATTGTGGCCTACATACAGTCAAACTCCAATATTTTTGGTCAACATCCTCATTGTGAAGTATCATTCATCATTTGATCAAGGGTTGATCATGATTCATCAAGGATTGCTCACAATTCATCAAGAATCAAAAGTTGCTAAATTAGGGTTTTGTAGGAAAAGTCAACTCAACTTTGACCAAGCATAACTTTCTCATACTTTATGATAAATGACCCATCTAAAGCTCATTTTGAAGAGGACGCAATTCTCTGCAATCCATCTTAAGCTCCCAATTCAAAATATGCACTCACAAGAAGTTATGAATTTGGACATTATAAGTCATTTTGAAAAGTCAACAAAAATACCTTTTTTGTCAAAGCTTCATACACGAACATGGAATACCAAATTGAGATGAGAACAAAAGGGTTGCTTAGAGAACATCTCAAGATTTCTAAAAAGTCCAAGAACATCTTCAAAGAGTCAAAATTGAGGAAGTTATGCATTGGTGAAGTTGACCCTTTTTGTAAAATTGCCAAAAGTCAACTATGCCTCAAATTGCAATTTTTGCTAAATGGGCCTAACTTTTTGCACTTGTTTTGAGTTGGTAGCATGGTCCACGAGTTTTAGATATTCTCACTTGTATTTATCTTATTTTTATTATTTATTTTTATTTTTATTTGAATTTAATCAATTTAAATCAAAACAAATCATAGAAAATCCAAAACATTGAAATCCCAAGATATTGTGCATGTTTCAGGTTCCATATGCAGCTAGCAAATAAATCAAACCGTGCAAGGCCTTTATGTGCATGAAAAGATTGAGTTTGGCCTATTTTTGGAAGGATCTTCAAGTAAATCAAATCCAAATCAAAAGCTATAATGGAGAAAGATTGAGATCATGTTTGCAACCCTAATCCAATCCTCAATACATAAGGAATGTTTGCGGACAAAAATCAGAAGCTTTGGAGGCGTGAGAAGTCAGAACAAACTTGAAAAAAAAACACAAAAAGTGTTGAGGTGAATTCATAGTTCCAGGAAATTACAAGGCTTCCTGACCATCCCATTCACTTCCTGGGAGTGCAAGCAAGCAGTACCAATCGAAAACAAGCGTGCTAGTGCCTAGAATTCGTCCCCACGACTCCCACAGTTTGCCCATATTTCCAAAACGGAATCTTGTTATTCTTGCATATTCATCACATTCTAATCACATATTCTTGTTCACCATCTCATTTGCAAGCTATCTATGCCATTTAATTTCATTTTTGTGGACTGTATCAAGATTCACCATTGCAAGGTTTTGTTGGCTCGATTTGGGATTTTTGTGTACAAGTGAAATTAGCCCTCAAGAAGGGCACCATCGTGCTCAGCAGGCCAAGACGAATCAATTCATGGCCTTAGATTTTATTTATCTTGCTTATGCTTGATTTTGAGAAATTGCAGGGTTTGTAGCGACGGACGTTGTCCATAGGTAAAGGTCTTCATACCTTTTAGCCAAGGAGAGATGATAGGGATGATGGCATGGCATCACCTTACTCGTCCGTTTGAAAATTCGCGCGAATATTTCTTTATTTCGCTTGTTTATAATATAATAATTATTGTTTATGTTATATACAACTAACACACGCAGCTCAGTTGGTGGTCAGGCTATTGGAAATGCTTCAGGATCTGGGTTCAAATCCCAGGTCCCCCCATTCCTTTCATATTATTTTTCCTTCATTAATCAGGCGTGCACACAAGGCCAAGGACCACCATGCACCCTTAAAATCCAACCAGCCAGGTGTCAGGAAGCCAGATCTGATGGCTATTAGGTAAGGATCCATCAAAGGCGTTGGTTAACACGTAGTACTGGATCCAGCAAGTCAATGTGGACCAACTGTTTTGGGCCCATAATCTGCTTTTGACACCCCTCCAAATTGCTTTCACATGCCCAATTCCTCTTTCTTTCTTTTTATATTTTTATTAATTTATTTAGTTATTTATTTTTACTAACACAAATTAATTATTCTTTTTATCAAAAAAATCATAAAAAATATTTCATCCAATTAGATTTAGGTTTATTTTTTATCAAAAAATTATTTAATTTAATTAGGTTATTTAATTTTAGGGTAATTTTAATTCCTTTTGTAAATAATTAAAAACAATTAGAACAATTAGGGTTTTTATTTCTAACTTAATTATATTTTTTTTAAAATAACCAAAAACACAAAAATAGGTTGAATTTAGTTATTTTCTTTGAATTAATTTAATTACTAATTATTTTTGTATTTAATTTAAAAACCTAATTCTTTTTCTTAAAAATAGTCAAAAACAACAAAAATATTTTTGTTAATCCAAAAAATCCACAAAAAATTATAGAAGTTTGTTTTTAATTCTAATATTTTAATATTAATTTTGGGATGATTTTCTTCTGACTTTTGATTAGAATTTTATTTTGGGATGTAATTGATTGTTTAATTGATTAATTATTTGAATTTGATTTTATTTTTGACTTTTCTTTAATTCTAAAAATATGGAAAAATAGGTATTCTGACCTCTTGAGTTTTCTCATGATTGATTTATATTTGTTTTTAATTTTTTGAATTTTGATCTTATCTAATTAATATTTAAGATTAAAAGTCAAACAATTAGGGTTTTGTTGCTTATTGTGTAAGTTTCAATTTAAAAATCATTATGCCCCTGATTTCCAATGGAATTTGGATCTTGTTTATGGTTCATAGATGGGTTGAGGATTTAAATATGATTTTTCTTGGATTATTCTAATTGGTTTGATATTTTTCCACAAATTATTTTGAAAACTTGTCTAGTTTGGTAGTTTGGCTAACTAGTTTTGAACTTTGGGCCTGATTTGATCCCCTCCTCAACTATTCATGAACTTAAGACTTTCTTTATGACTTTTACACACTTCAAATATGCTTATAAATTTTTTTGTGAATTATTGATCCTTGTTTCTACTTTTGATGTGTTTTTGAAGTGAATGTGATCAATTGAGTTTGTATTCTTTGTTGCAACTTGTTTAGTGGCCAATGAACTTATGTGAGGCCTGTAATTTGGGAACCTAATGATAATGTCACTTATGTTTCCTCACATAAACTCAAGTCAATCCACTTAATTTCCTCATAATTGAATGTTGAGCCTTTTGATGCATGCTTTGTAACTGATGTTTTCTTATTGATTTTCACTTTGGAACTTTAGCTTTTAACTTGAGTTTGAGGTCATCAAGTGGCCAATGATGATATTTAGAGAAATTATACTTCAATTATAGTTTCATAAGGACTTGAAAATAATTGATCTCTAGTGCTAGAACCAATTTCATTCATGTATGAATTTGATGTTCTTATCTTTTCCCATCCTGAATCTTTGAGGTATATTGAATGCACTTATGCAACATGTATTAGGATCAACATTCTAACCTTTTGATTATATCTTAATAGCATGTTAGAAGCTTTATTTCAAGTTCTTGAATGGTTTAAAGCCTTCTAACTTTGCATTTGTTTGAATCCCTTTCATTGTTAATTTGAGATCTAAGCTTTGTGATGCATTTTGTGAAATCCCCCTTCCATTGTGCTTGTGAATCATGATGAAATAAATGAGTATGATTGAGTAGTAGTTGCTACTGACTTCCATGGTCTTTGAATGTATTCTTCTCAAGCTCATATGATCCTTGATTGATATTTACTTATCAATTTAACATGGTGATACAAAGGAGCAACAATTTTTTAGCTTTGACATATTTGTTGCCTATGCCTACTTGGTGTTTCCCATATCTAATGCTTTGATATTTACTACTATGTTCTTTCTATTGCCTTGTTATGTCATCATCCATCCCTCATCCAATTCACCATTTCTTCTTGAGATCACTAATTTGTTTGTTGAATGTGCGAGGTACTCTAAGAAAGTTGTCCATTTTGACTTGATGCGGTAGTGTTCCACTTTATTTGTGGAACACAATTGGCTATGCTTGCATAATTCTTGTGCTTTGTATATTTGATAGTCTTTGCAGGATAAATATGTGATTGTGACAGCTATGTACCACTTGTAGGACATGTTCATATTTGAAGCCTAAATGCTCATATTCAATGGAGTAATTTCTGATTTGATTTGTTTATTGATGTTAGCTTGCTTGAAGTTCTCTGGGTTTCTTTCTCTCATTTAGTTACTATGAATAATTATCTGTTTGGTATTGCACCACTACCCTTTTATCTCTGCCATTTACTGCTTTCTAGAGATCCTGAGAAGTAGGGTTCTTATCGCTTTCCTTACCATGTCAAGTAGAAATAGAGATGTATGACGGGGACTTTCGTTGCTGATATATGTCAAGAGTCCCTCTGGTTTATTTAAAGACCCGTTTAAGGAAATTTTGTCGGTGTGCTAATTGTGATTGTTTAAAACCCTACCTTCGGAGTAGGTATTATGCATGTGTGTTTACATTTATGCTCGCATTATATTACAGATAATAAGTCCTCAAAAGGAGGCGAGCGGGAAAGGGTCCGTAATCGACCCCCACACATTCTAGTCCGTGTCATCCTTATCTCACGTGGTATGTCGATGCTTCAGAGTCGTACATATCATATGTATCGAGTCTGTCAAGTGGGTAAGGGTTCTGTGATCAAACCCTCACGCTTTGTCAAGAGTTTGCATTGGCCAATGTTGACACTCTGTGATCGTTCATATTGTCTTATGTCGTCTACCTCGATCTTCTATATCTTGGTTAGGTGTGCAGTCGCTTTGAACATCACATTTATCTTATTTCATCTGTCTCCCGCTTGTTTGCTTCGGGTGATCCGCTCCCCTTAGCTAAAGCATTTCTCTTCATATCCCTCATCCCCTGAGTCAGTATACCCTGATTGCGTGCTTTTTCCAAAGCACTTGTTTGTTTACTTGTTTGGTATTTACCATGTTCCCTTAGGATTGCTCGTGTAGGGTTAGTCCTCGAGCTAGACATTATGATAGTTATCCAGGCATGCTAACATATGGTAGGAATTCCCCTTTTCATCCTCAACCTTAGGATCAATCATTGTATGATAATGTTAGGGATAATGTTAGGCTAGTCTCCCTTAGTTATTTTGTTTCTTTTTTCCTTTCTTTGCATTCTTGCATCTTAAAACTAAAACTTCTTCTTGGAAAATTATAAAATATCTCTAATGAACTTAAACCATTCTTTAAGGTAAAACATACAAACCAATCTTAAATGCTTGTGCGCCTTCCTGTTTTATTTTAAACTTTGTCAGATTGATGTTTTGCCATCCTTTCCATGACATGTTTGTTATCCTACTTTGATTCTCAATATCATAGTAGATGTGATGTTTTATCATTTGGTTTATTGATGTTTCGCCATCTTTGCCATGATACCCTGCTATCTTTTAGCCGATGTTTCGCCATCGCATATTTGTTTGAAGCCGATGTTTCGCCATCGCTCATGTTTGTTATCCTACTTTGATTCCCAATATCATTGTTAGGTGTGATGTTTTATCATCTGGTTTTGTTGATGTTTTGCCATCTTTGCCATGTTATCTTCCTATCTCTTAGCCGATGTTTCGCCATCGCACATTCTTTTAGCCGGTGTTTTGCCATCGCACATGTTTGTTATCCTACCTTGATTCTCAATATCATTGTTAGGTGTTATGTTTTGTTCTCTGGTTTATTGATGTTTCTCCATATTTTCCATGTTATCTTCCTATCTCTTAGCCGATGTTTCGCTATCGCACATTCTTTTAGCAGATGTTTTGCCATCGCACATGTTTGTTATCCTACTTTGATTCTCAATATCATTGTTAGGTGTCATGTTTTATCATTTGGTTTATTAATGTTTCACCATCTTTTCCATGTTATCTTCCTATCTCTTAGTCGATGTTTCGCCATCGCACATTCTTTTAGCCAGTGTTTCTCCATCGCACATGTTTGTTATCGTACTTTAATTTTCAATATCATCATTAGGTGTAATGTTTCATCATCTTGTCTGATATTTTGCTATCATATTGGCGTTTTACCGCCTTATCTGAGTTTGTGTTTCCATGCAATGTCTTGTCATCTCTTTTTGCTATTCTATCATCATTGTTGACATTTTGTTGTTCTATCTGATGTTTTGCCATTTTGTCTGTTGCTTTTATTTCCATAACTAAAAAACACAAACCAACCAAAATATATGAGTCAAACTACGGCTGCTCTGATTCCTTAAAAGGGATACGTAGGCACTGGGGTAGGGCCCAAGCGAGCACAACTTTTATTTTCCCTACATTATTTTCTATTTTCTTTTGCATACATTCCCTATTTGCATTTTCTTTTAGCTATTAAGCTTTAGATATAGATTTACACACCCTTAGATTAGAACAAACAAGAGTGGATACCGTAGAGTACTACGGGCGTGTAGGGTGCTAATACCTTCCCCTCACGTAACAGACTCCCTTACTCGATCTCTCAGTCGCAAGATCGTGATTTCACCCTCTTCAGGTTTTATCGATGTTTACCTTTCCTTTCTTGCGGGATAAAAGACGTTCGGTGGCGACTTCATTGATTTTATTATCAGATGACGATTCAGCCGGTTGTTTCAGCTGGTGACTTCACTAGGGACATAACTAGCTTATTGCTGGTCCATCCCGGAGTCGATCCTAGATCTTGTTTTTTTTATTTCTTTGGGTGTTCATTTATTTCCAGTTATCTACATCTTTATACACACTGCTTGCATATGTTTGTGCATGCATTTTACCGCTTTCCATACTGGTTATCTGCTATGCTGGATCTGTCTCCATGTTGGGTGGGTGTTACAAGAGGTAAAAGGCCCAATACCCAGGTGTTGTACCCCAAAATTTGCCCTCCCATATTTCTCAAAACATCTCAAGAAAGATCCTCAAGTTGCTCAAGGAAGTCCAAGGGTTGACTAGACAAGCTCTCTCCTAAGGCAGTCTACCTCAAATTAGGGTTTCATATTGCATCAAGATACTTGAGTCCAAGGGATCCAAAATTCTCACCATTGTCCTAATATGTTCTCAAGATCATACATGTCAAATTTCAAGCTTTGCAGAGGAAGTTTGCTCAATCAATTGTTCAAAGGCCTGAAAATCGACTGTGCTAGGGCAAAAGTCAACTGTAGCCTACATACAGTCAAACTCCAAGATTTTTGGTCAACATCCTCATTGTGAATTATCATTAATCATTTTATCAAGGTTTGATCATGATTCATCAAGGATTTCTCAAAATTCATCGAGAACCAAAAGTTGCTAAATTAGGGTTTTGCAGGAAAAGTCAACTCAACTTTGACCAAGCATAACTTTCTCATACTTTATGAGAAATGATCCATCCAAAGCTCATTTTTAAGAGGATGCAATTATATACAATCCATATTCATCTCCCAAGTTCAAAATATGCACTCACAAGAAGTTATGAATTTGGACATTATAAGTCATTTTGAAAAGTCAACAAAAACACCTTTTTTGTCAAAGATTCATACATGAACATGGAATACCAAATTGAGATGATACCAAAAGGGTTTCTTAGAGGACATATCATTCTCTCTAAAAAGTCCAATAACACCTTCAAATAGTCAAAATTGAGGAAGTTATGCATTAGTGAAGTTGACCCTTTTTGCAAAATTGCCAAAAGTCAACTATGCCTCAAATTGCAATTTTTGCTAAATGGGCCTAACTTTTTGCACTTGTTTTGAGTTGGTAGCATGATCCACGAGTTCTATCTATTCCCACTTGTCTTTATCTTATTTTTATTATTTATTTTGATTTTTATTTGAATTAAATCAATTTAAATCAAAACAAATCATAGAAAATCCAAAACATTGAAATCCCAAGATATTGTGCATGTTTCAGGTTCCATATGCAGTTGGCAAGTAAATCAAATCGTGCAAGGCCTTTATGTGCATGAAAAGATTGAGTTTGGCCTATTTTTGGAGGGATCTTCAAGTAAATCAAATCCAAATCAAAAGATATAATGGAGAAAGATTGAGATCGTGTTTGCAACCTTAATCCAATCCTCAATACATAAGGAACGTTTGCAGACAAAAATCAAAAGCTTTTGAGGCGTGAGAAGTCATAACAAACTTGAAAAAAAACAAAAAAAGTGCTAAGGTGAATTCATAGTTCCAGGCAATTACAAGGCTTCCTGACCATCCCATTCACTTCCTGGGAGTGCAAGCAAGTAGTACCAATCGAAAACAAGCATGCTAGTGCCCAAAATTCGTCCCCACGACTCCCACGGTTTGCCCATATTTCTAAAACTGAATCTTGTTATTCTTGCACATTCATCACATTCTAATCACATATTCTTGTTAACCATCTCATTTGCAAGCTATCTATGCCATTTAATTTCATTTTTATGGATTGTATCAAGATTCACCATTGCTAGGTTTTGTTGGCTCGATTTGGGATTTTTGTGTACAAGTGAAATTAGCCCTCAAGAAGGGCACCATCGTCCTCAGCAGGCCAAGACGAATCAATTCATGGCCTTAGATTTTATTTATCTTGCTTATGCTTGATTTTGAGAAATTGCAGGGTTTGTAGCGACGGACGTTGTCCGTAGGTAAAGGTCTTCATACCTTTTAGCCACGGAGAGAGGACATGGATGATGGCGTGGCATCACCTTACTCGTCTGTTTGAAAATTCGCGCGAATATTTCTTTATTTCGCTTGTTTATAATATCATAATTATTGTTTATGTTATATACAACTAACACACGCAGCTCAGTTGGTAGTCAGGCTATTGGAAATGCTTCAGGACCTGGGTTCGAATCCCAGGTCCCCCTATTCCTTTCATATTATTTTCCTTCATTAATCAGGCGTGCACACAAGGCCAAAGACCACCATGCACCCTCAAAATCCAACCAGCCAGGTGTCAGGAAGCCATATCTGATGGCTATTAGGTAAGGATCCATCAAAGGCATTGGTCAACACGTAGTACTGGATCCAGCAAGTCAACATGGACCAGCTGTTTTGGGCCCAGAATCTGCTTTTGACACCCCCTCCAAATTGCTTTCACAGGCCCAATTCCTCTTTCTTTCTTTTTATATTTTTATTAATTTATTTAGTTATTTATTTTTACTAACACAAATTAATTATTATTTTTATCAAAAAAATCATAAAAAATATTTCACCCAATTAGATTTAGGTTTATTTTTTATCAAAAAATTATTTAATTTAATTAGGTTATTTAATTTTAGGGTAATTTTAATTCCTTTTGTAAATAATTAAAAACAATTAGAACAATTAGGGTTTTTATTTCTAACTTAACTCTATTTTATTTTTTTTTAAATAACCAAAAACACAAAAATAGGTTGAATTTAATTATTTTCTTTGAATTAATTTAATTACTAATTATTTTTGTATTTAATTTAAAAACCTAATTCTTTTTCTTAAAAATAGTCAAAAACAACAAAAATAATTTTCTTTTTTGATTAGGTTAGACGGGGTCAAAACCCTAATTTCTTATCGTTCTTAATTTCCTCGTGTGATACGGTGGAAGAACTGACTGTTTTTGGAATGCTGGTTTGCGTTTTGCGTTTGTTTTTGCAAAATGTCGCGGTAAGCAAGAGTCGCCACCGACTTTTATTTTATCCAACAAGGAAAGGAAAAAATCACAGAAAATTCCTTTTTCGAGATATTTCTCGGGTTCGGGGGGTAGATTATAGATAGGGAAGGTATTAGCACCCTTTCTATCCGTGGTTATCCACGGGCTCCTAGGTACTTGCTCAATTGTTTTCAAAATTTGTTTTCTTTGTGCTTGTGGTTTTGAAAAAGTTTTTGTTTGAAAACTTCGATTTAACTCTTGCTTCTATCCTCAAGAGTGTATGAAGTGTTTTTGAAAACTTTGTTTGAAAAGGAGTGTAAGTGTGAAAAAAGGTTTTGTTTTTGAAAGAGCAAGTATCTAAGAACCATCTACCTACTCAAAAAAAAAGAACCGTTCTATGCTAATGTCCTTTAGACAATGATATCCTACTATTGACGAGTAGATAGCACCGTCGTTGGAGTTTGAGGGTCAATTCGAATTAGGGGCATACGGTCACCAAAGCAATGTTAGGACGCCTTAGCGATAACCCTAAAGTCTTAGATCATTTGTTTTGAGGCAATTATATTTGAGGCAACCATTTCGAGGCGACTAGGATCTTTTATACAAGAGGGCGGCCTCTAAAGCGACCTATACTCAATGACCGTGTACGAAGGCAACCAAGTGGGGTGTACCCTAAGAGTGCGCATGTGCGAGTGTGTCGTTTTCAGTTATTTTTATCTTTGTACATGTTAAGAGTGATCTAAGTTGATTTTAAGATTAACATTCGGTCTTGTCATGCAACCCTATTATCAAACATCTAACAGTTATAATTTGCAGAAATGAAATGCGGAATTTAAATTACAAGACGTCGGGTATTTACATCGCCAAAGACAAACCCTTTGAAAATAAAGTAAAGCGATAAAAAATAATTAAATGTCCTATTTAACTATTACAATCTGTAAGCAGATACATTCTTGGATAAGGAAAAGTAAATTGCGACGCAAAATTAAACCGAACGCATGATTAGGGTTTTGACCCTTTTGGTTAAAGAAAAATCTTTTTTAGGTTTTTATTATTTTTATTTAAGGAAAAGAAATAAATCCTAAATTAATTACTAAATTAAATTAAATTAATTAATTAAATAATAAAGAAAAATAAATTATTTTTGGAGTTTTTTGGTTATTTAGGAAAGAAATAAAAAATGATTAAATTAGTGGTTAATATCTAATTAAATCTAATTAATTAAAATTATTTACAAAAATAAATTAGAGTTTTCTAATAAATTTATTAAGAAAAATAAAAGTTAAGAATTTGATTGAAATAAAAAAAATATTTTTTTGTGATTTTATTTAATAAAAACAGAATTTTGATTGGTTAGAAAAAAATTAAATAAAAATAATAAAACAATTAATAAAACAAACAAAATAAATAAAGAGAGGAGTTTGGGCCTGATTAGGTGGTGTTGGTAGCAATTTCTTAAGCCCAATATTGCTGGCCTTTTTTGACTTTCTCTGATCTGGTACATGTGCATTGACCAACGCTTTCATGGACCTTCAGACCCTGGCCATCAGATCTGGCCAATGGCCATCTGTCTCTTGGATACATGAGGGAGTATGATGGACTGCATATAGGCGCCTGTATGGGAATACCTGAAAAGTAAAATTATTGAGAAAGTGGAGGACCTGGGATTCGAACCCAGGTCCTGAAGGAGATTGCACTAACACGCTTGCCACCACCCTACTTTGCTTCATTTGTTATTATAATGCAAAGAATATATATTATATAAAAAACAAAATCATTGCCATAAAACAAAAAAATATGCGCGGTTATTTGAATCCACCAATGGACGGGGGGCACCTCATCGTCCCTATCCTCAAACTTGTAACAAAAATACCTGCAGATTTGAATCCGCGGATAAAAGCGCAGGCCTTTGCTAAAATACTCTCCAGACCATATAAATCCATTCCAAGAACATGGTTTGATTCGTCATGGCCTCTTGATCAAAGCCATGTTCTTCTTGTGTCTCAATTGTGCCTGAAATAAAAACCCTAAAAACAAAACGAAGAACCCTAGCTATGGTGGTTCTCCATTCAGGCCAGATAAATGCAATTGAATGATATTAATCGCTTGCAAATGTTTTGTAGATTTAAAATATGGTATTAGTTCATGAAAAGGATGCCTAATTTCAGAATTGCAAAATCAAGAACAGGGGCGACTATCGTGCAACTTACAGTGCATTTGGACGTCTGAAAATGCTTGCTTTGGATCCAGGTAGCTTGTGTGAATGGTCAGGAAGCGATTAGGACAAGTCTTGACCTCTGAAAATGCCTCTAACCTGGATTTCGACTTCTCACTTTTTTGTGATTTTTTCACTTTTAGTTCTGCCTCTCTCCACAGTTTCCAACCCTGATTTCGTATGCTTTAGCTTCCTTATGTATTGTGCTTTGCATTAGGGTAAGAATCATGGTCCAAATCTCTCCATATCAATGCACATGAATTGGATTTGATTCCACCATTAAACCTTTCCAAATTTGATTCAAATCATATCTTGTTGTACACTTATGCCTTGATACGAGTTTGGAGATATGCTAGCTGTCCATTGAAGCCTATAATCAACAAAAAATCTTTGGTTATCAATATTTTTGATTTTATGTGATTTAATTTGATTTAAAATGAATAAATTCAAATAAAAATCAAATTAAATAATAAAAATGAGATATGGACACATGGCTGAATCTAGGGCACGTGGGAAATAATGAAAACTTAAATCAAGTGGAAAGAATGGGCCCATTTGACAAAATTTGAAGTTTTGGGGATAGTTGACTTTTGGCAATTTTGCAAAAAAGTCCAACTTCAACAATGCATAACTTCTTCAATTTTGAACTTTTGGAGATGTTCTTGGACTTTTTAGAAAGCTTGAGATATCCTCTAACCAAACTTTTTGGTATCATCTCATTTTGATATTCCATTATTAAGTTATAAGCTTTGGAAAAAAAGGTGTTTTTGTTGACTTTCAAAAATGACCTATAATGTCCAAATTCATAACTTCTTGTGAGTGCATTTTTTGATCTTGGGGGTATGAAGATGGATTGTATGAAATTTCATCCTATTCAAAATGAGCTTTATATGGGTCATTTTTCATAAAGTATGAGAAAGTTATGCTTGGTCAAAGTTGAGTTGACTTTTCCTGCAAAACCCTAATTTAGCAACTTTTGAATCTTGATGAATTTTCAGCAACCCTTGATGAATAATGATCAACCCTTGATCAAATGATAAAATATCCTTCAAAATGAGAATGTTGAAAAAAAATCTTGAGGTTTGACTGTTTATAGGTCACAGTTGACTTTTGCCCTAGCACAGTCGATTTTTGGATCCTTTGAGCAGTTGACTGGGCAAACTTCCTCTGCAAGGCTTGAAATTTGGCATGGATGATCTTGAGAGAATATTAGGACATTGGGGAGCACTTGATGTCATTTGGACTCAAGGATCTTGATGCAACACAAAACCCTAATTTGGGGGTTGACTGCCTTAGGAGATAGCTTGTCTGACCAACTCTTGAGCAACCTTGAGCCACTTGGAGATTTTCTTGCAATGTCTTAAGAAATATGGGAGGGCAAATTTTGGGGTATAACAACTACCCCTGTTCAATCTTCTTAAACCTGAGGATATAGATTGGCTTTTATGCCTTTCATGATCCGAAGGTGGAAGATGATTAAACACTAGAGTGCCCAGAAATTTGCACTCGCATGAAGTGGTATCAGCCTTGTGATGTCTAGAATGGGATTACAGATGCTATTTGGAGATTGTTGGAGAGGGGATGGGCTTAAAGATGCCATCTGCAATTGTGTCGATCGCATAAGAGATTCCTTAGCGAGAACTTGCATACCTGTTGTTGTAGAAGATTCCGCTGGGGAAGTCTGATCTTTGGTTAGATTTAGGAACTTGCCTGTACTTCAACTGAGAGAACATCTCGGCTGAGTTTTAAAAACTTGTCCATAATTCAACTGGGGGGAAACATCTTCATCGAGATTTAAGAATTCGCCCGTAATTCAACTGAGAAAACTCTGCTGAGATTTAGGAATTGTCTGTACTTCGATGGAGGAGAATTGTCGATATTTAGAACCTTATCTGTAATTCATCTGAGGATAATTCTATTGAGATTTAAGAACCGGTCAGTAGTTCGACTGAGGGAAACATCTTCATCGAGATTTAGGACTTGTCTGTAATTCAACGGAGTATAATTCTGTTGAGATTTAAGAACTGTCAATAATTCGACGGAGGAACTTTGACGAGATTTAGAACCTTATCTGTAATTCAACTGAAGATAATTCAGTTGAGATTTAAGAACCGGTCAGTACTTCGACTGAGGTAAACATCTTCATTGAGATTTAGGACTTGTTTGTAATTCAACGGAGGATAATTCTGTTAAGATTTAAGAACTGTCAGTAATTCGACGGAGGAACTTTGTCGAGATTTAGAACCTTATCTGTAATTCAATTGAGGATAATTTGGTTGAGATTTAAGAACCGGTCAGTACTTCGACTGAGGGAAACATCTTCATCGAGATTTAGGACTTGTCTGTAATTCAACCGAGAATAATTCAGTTGAGAATTAAGAACTGTCAATAATTCGACGAAGGAACTTTGCCGAGATTTAGAACCTTATCTGTAATTCAATTGAGGATAATTTGGTTGAGATTTAAGAACCGGTCAGTACTTCGACTGAGGGAAACATCTTCATCGAGATTTAGGACTTGTCTGTAATTCAACGAAGGATAATTCTGTTGAGATTTAAGAACTGTCAGTAATTCGACGGAGGAACTTTATCGAGATTTAGAACCTTATTTGTAATTAAACCGAGGATAATTCAGTTGAGATTTAAGAACCGGTCAGTACTTCGACTGAGGGAAACATTTTCATCGAGATTTAGGACTTGTCTGTAATTCAACGGAGTATAATTTTGTTGAGATTTAAGAACTGTCAGTAATTCGACGGAGGAACTTTACCGAGATTTAGAACCTTATCTGTAATTCAACTGAGGATAATTCGGTTGAGATTTAAGAACCGATCAGTACTTCGACTGAGGGAAACATCTTCATCAAGATTTAGGACTTGTCTGTAATTCAACCGAGAATAATTTTATTGAGATTTAAGAAATGTCAGTAATTCGACGGAGGAACTTTGCCGAGATTTAGAACCTTATCTGTAATTCAACTGAGGATAATTCAGTTGATATTTAAGAACCGGTCAGTAGTTCGACTTGGGTAAAAGCTTCATAGCTGAGAACTTAACTGCATCTTTCTTGAAAAGTAAAGGTTAGCTGTATGAAATGCATGATATGTATCAAACAATGATGTTCTCAAAATAAATGAGATTGTGTTGTATGACGCGTTTATGCATGTGTCATGATGTATGAGAATGTGATGTTTGTAGCTGGGGAAAATAAATCCCGGATAGCTGCTGGAGAAAAGAGCTGAATTTTTCGTTTCCGCTGGAGATAGCGAATGAAGATGACTGTGAAAATAGACCTGCGAGAGAGGATAACTCTGTTGGGGAATAAACTGATGAGGAGATTACTCTATGGGGAAGAGATATTCTGCTGAGGATTCCACCGATAAATTTCGCTGGGGATGAATTACCGTTGCTGGTGATACTAAATCCTGTTGTGGATTGAATTCCTGTTTGTGAAAGGAAGGAACTCCGCTGGGGATGATCTTTCAGTTGCGACTTCACTGGGGATAACCTTTTAGACTCTAATGGGGATAACCTTTGAGCTATGCTGGGGAAAATCTTCCAAAGTTTACTGGGGATGATTCTCCAAGTTCTATTGGGGAAGCTTTTTCAAACTGCGCTGGAAAAATTTCAGACTCCACTGGGGGATATTTTGCATTCTTTAGGGGAATATTCTTATACTCCGCTGGGGAATATTAAGACCTTTCAGTGCTGATGGTAGATAAACTCTACTTGGGGAGAATATTACTGATTCATTTATAGTTGCAAGTCTCAGTTGGGGAGAGCTAACATTACTGTCTTACTCTGCGAGGAGTGAAAGTACCTTAGGCATATTCTTCAGTTGAATCTACCTTGTACCTGGTGGACAGAGCAACTGTACAGTTTGGACAATTCTTATTTTCCCATGTTTCCGATATTACGAGTAATGGTCTTTTGTTTCGCATGTAAATATTCATGAGCAGCAATTAATGTCAAATGCATATATCAAAAATGAACATTGGACGTTCTTTGCAAAACAAAACAGATAAATGAAAAAACAGTTTGAAATTTCTCTGAAAATGAATTGTATTGATTTGAAGTTTGGCCTGTAAATAGGCGTTTTTGTACAAGAGGTTGACGTTCTAGTAAGAGAACGCCGTCGAACAAATAGAATTTATACAATTTGTGAAAAACTAAACAAAACAGCTATGTGAATGATCCTACTGGGTTCCAACTCTGCTATTGCCTTTATGTCCTCGAGCATCTCATCACTTTTCTACTTGGTTGAAGGTAGATCAGATTGATTAGTGTTGTTCAAGCTTGATAGTCGATACCGAAGTCTGGTTGCAAGACGATCCAATGAGACATAGTGTTACGCTTTGATCCCTAATTTTTGCCTGGACTGCCCTTTCGGGTTTTCAGTCCACCGGGATACCCTTTTTTGCCCAAGCCGCCTTTTCAGGTTTTCGACTTGCCGGGTGTACAATTTTTTTTTATTTTCATCCCTTATTTTTGCCCGAACGCTTTTGGTTCGCCAGGAAGACCTTATTTTTTCCTAGGCCAGTCGACCTAGCGGGTCGTTGATTATGCGTAGTATCTTTTCACTATGTCTGCATTGACGGGGTGAGGAAGGTCGTCACCGTCCATGGTGGTTAGAATCATAGCTCCTCCCGAGAAGATGTTCTTAACCACAAATGGCCCTTCGTAAGTAGGGGTCCATTTACCCTTGGGATCACCTTATGGCAGTATGATGCGCTTGATAACCAGGTCCCCAACTTGATACTCTTTTCGTCTAAATTTCTTGTTAAATGCCTTGATCATCCGTTTTTGATACGTTGGACCATGACAAATAGCAGTAAGTCTTTTTTTGTCGATTAGGTTCAGCTAATCAAGTCGGGTCTGAATCCATTCATCTTCGCTCAAACCTGCATCCTTCATAATCCAAAGAGAGAGTATCTAAACTTCAATGGGCAAGACTGCCTCCATACCATATACCAAGGAATAGGGGGTTTCCCCTGTTGACGTCCGCGCTGAGGTACGGTACCCATGAAGAGAAAACGGTAACATCTCGTGCTAGTCTTTGTATGTCACCGTCATCTTCTACATAATCTTCTTAATGTTCTTATTAGCCGCTTCTACATCCCCATTCATCTTCGGCCAGTAAGGAGAAGAGTTATGATGCTGTATCTTGAACTATTTGTAGAGCTCGGTGATCATCTTATTGTTGAGATTTGTACCATTGTCCGTAATGATCCTCTCTGGTATACCATATCGACAAATCAGATTGTGCCGAATGAACCGTGCCACGATGTTCTTGGTTACAATGGCAAAGGAAGCTGCTTCAACCCACTTTGTAAAGTAATCAATGGCTACCAGGATGAAACGATGCCCGTTGGATGCCGTAGGTCTGATCTCGCCGATCATGTCAATGCCCCACATTGCAAAAGGCCAAGGAGCTGTCAAGACGTTCAGAGGTACTGGAGGTATGTGCACCTTATCAACATAGACTTGGTGTGATACGGTGGGAAAACTGACTTGTGGTTTTGCGTTTTGTGTTTGCAAATGTTTCGGTTTAGCAAGAGTCGCCACCGACTTTTTATTTTATCCTAAGGAAAGGTCAAAAAGCATAGGAAAGACCTTTGAGATGTTTTCTTGGGTTCGTGGAGTAGATTATATAAAGGGAAGGTATTAGCACCCTTTCTATCCATGGTTATCCATGGGCTCTTAGTTACTTGCTTAGATCACTTGCATTGCATTTTCAATTGTTTGAAATGGTGCTTTGTGTGTGGTTTTGAAAGATGTTTTGAAAAGAGGCCATTGTGGTGGCAACCTTTGTAATGATTCTTGTTTGAATGTATACAAATGTGTTTTTGTCTTTTGAAAAGATAATTCAATGTTTTGAAAGTTGTTTTGAAATTGTGTTTGTGGAGTGTGTTTTGAAAAGTAGCAATGAGGTTTTTTGCAAGTTTGATCAAGTAAATAAGAGCTATCTACCCCATTTTACTCAAATATCTTTCTTATGTTTTTAACCCTTTTAACAGTGTTGTTTCACCATTGTATTTGGTGAACAACCTTGTGTTAGGATGTTAACGGGACAGGCGCGAGTCATCGTATAGACCATGATAGCAATAGTGTCAAGTATCTTTGGCAATTTTCTTGAGGGACTTGATCATTTTGTTTAGGCAACCTAGATAGCGTCATCGAGGGACTATGATCTTTTTGTTGGTTTTTGTTTTTCCAAAGTACTTGACATGCAACCATGGCCCATTTTTGAAGGCAACAAGTGGATGAAACCCTAGGGGGTGTGAGTGTGCATTGTGATTGTTTTTCATGCATGTTTATCTTGGATTAGGTCAAGCTAATTGTTGATTTTATTTTGCATACAAACCCTAGGTCTAGGCATGGTATAATTGAAAGCTTTTAAATGTGCGAGAATGTAAATGCTACACCATTACAACATGATATAGGGAGGGGGGTACAAATTTGAATTGGGGATATTTGACAAGGAAACAAATTCTAAGTTATTACAACCATATCGAATGTACAAGTCAATATTTAACATTTAAATGAACACAATTAAATATATATCAAATAAAAATGTATTATGCAAAAAGATTGTTTATGTATGTGAAAAGGGTATTTTTTTAATGTGAAATATATAAAATAAAAAAAATCAAATTTTAATTATTTTGGTCATTTAGGGCAAAACCCTAATTTTCAAGTAAATGGCAACATTTATTAATTATATACAATATATATTAATTTATACAAAAAAAAATATAAAGTATATTGTAAAAAAATTATTTTTAATGTCCAATATTAATAAAATAAAAATGTATTATTTTGTTTTTTTTTGTTCTAATTATCTAATATATATATATATATATATATATATATATATATATATATATATATATATATATATATATATATATATATATATATATATATATATATATATATATATATATATATATATATATATATATATATATATATATATATATATATATATTAAACATATTAAATATACAAAGATAAAAAATTTAATTATTTACAAAAATGGATATTTCCAAGAAATGTTTTCAAATGTAAATAAAAATAACAAATAAAAAAAAAGTATATTTTTTGTATTATTTTTGAGTTTTATTAAAAGAGAAAATGGTTTATTTATGCATATATGCCTAATAAAATAAATAATTACCAAATAAATAGGAAAAATATAGAAAAATATTTTTTGTCATTTTTTGTATTTGACATGAAAAATAATAAAGTCAGAACAAAAATAAAAAAGTCAAAAATAATAAATATCAAATAAATGGGCCAGGGGGTGTAAACTGAATATTGGGGGTGCCAGAAGCAAGCCTGTACAGGCCCAGCCTAAGCCAGCTTCTTCTTCAACCTCTGAACAACATATGCGCGCGCTTCTTGGTTCAAATGCTAACTCCTGATTCTTTGATCTTTTGACAAAACTTAAAACATGAAACTTGTAGAGAATTTAAACACAAATCTAACCATATAAAGCATTAAATCTAACTCTCAAAGACCAGAGAGAATTTCTCTGGCCCTAAAATATGACCTAGCTTTTTTCACATGTTCATGGCTGAAATTCTCCTAGCACACTTAATATAAATGGAAGCTGAGCATATGTATGGCTTCAGGGCTATGAGTACAACATATTTCATTCACAAACCTAAGCCTAACCATTCCTAAATAGAGAGATATAAGTCCATGAAATACCTATTTCAGCTTGAATCGAGTAGGTCAACGCAGCAACCTTCAATGGTGTTTGAGCTTCTGTTGAGCTTGCCTGAGGTCCAAGGAAGCTTCTCCAATGCTTGGCTTGCTTTGAAACAAACTGAATCGTGCTGTAGAAATCCACCTGCAAAGCTTGGAAATGAAAATTTCAAAGTGTGTTAGAGATGTTACAACTTGCAATGGATGATCAGGATAGCTCAGGTGGATTGATTGGGAGGTGTTTGAAGCTCTTTTGGACAAAACGCACGATAGGAATTGATTATGGCTTGAAGTTTGCAGAACTTGCCCTGTTTTGCAGCAAAACAGGGATTCTGATTATTAGGAGGTACGAGGGATGGAAGGGTCGTGCCTTAGGTTTGTTTTGATGTATGGAAATTGTGTGCAAAGTTTGTTCTTGCTCTTGTTTGCAGATATGAGAGTTGGTATATGTTTTGCAATGTTTCTTCAATATGAAGCCAAGATGTGTAAGTCTATGTTCACAGGCCTGTACAAGCCATCTTGTATGCTGCACATAATCCTCTAGGCCCCTCTAATCCCTGGATTTAGTTTGTAGTCTCAGATCTTTGTTCAAGGCTCAATGCTTAGTGTTTTGACATAAAGCTACTTTTGCAAAAATGGCAATATCACTTTTACTACTTAAGGCTTAAACTTGCATGTAATGTCCAAATGGCCAAGATAACATCTTAATTCAATGGTTAAGCATTAAATTATGAAGTGTAAGTTGGTTTTGAGGCCTGAAATCTAGCATCAAACAAGCTGATTTGAAAATGCAAATTGATATGGACATGTCTTGGCCATGAACAAAAGTGTGTTTTTGCCAACTTTGGGAATTCGATTCTCTCTAACCACAAGGGTGTTTGAGGATTTCTTGGACAATTTGGAAATCTTGGAACGTGTACTACAATCCATATTTGTAATGCAACTTGAAACTCCAAGTGGAACTATGTGAAAAATGGCCAAGAAGATGGGTCAAAATCCTGCCTAGATTAGGGCAAATTTTCTCTAAGTTAAAAGTTTTAGGTACCCTTGTTCCAAAAATCATAACTTGAGATGCAAGATTCTTTTGAGAAAACTTTGTGAATCAAAATTTTAGACTTTGTTATGGAATACAACTTTCATGTTGCAAGTTTTGTTTGAATCCATTTGTATCTTGGTGAAAAAATGGGGCAAAGTTAGGAAAAAATAAGAAAATTTTATAACTTAGAAAATTTCTAAGTTATGAAATTTTTCCATTTTAAACCCTAATTTGCATTTTTGGGTTTCTTGATGGACAAGTTTCATAATTTGACATGTTTTGATGAAAAATAACTCTTGGCACTTGATTTTGACCAAAAAGCCAAAGTTTGACTTTTTAGTATACAGTCAAATTTTGATCAGTTGACTGAAAAATCCATCTGTCAATCATATGCATTTGAGATCTTTTGAACTTGTTGAATGGGTCAAGACAATGTCATTGAGTACTTGAGTCCATATGTGAGCTAGGTTTGCCATTGGTTAGGTCAAACAGTCAAAAATTGCCTTTGTGCAGTCAAAACCCTAAAAATGACCATTTTGCCCTTTTGGTGATCTGATCAAATTTCTTGTGGAATTGTGATCCAAACTTAATCAAATGGTTCATATGAGTTCATAATGTTGATGTGGGTCAAATTTCATGAGGTTTGATTGTCAATTGGCCACAATTGACTTTTTCCCCAATACAACTGATTTTTAGGTCAACTGTCCAATTGACTGGGCAAAGATTTGAATCAAAGCTTGAAACTTGGTATGGATAAGCTTGTGAACCCAACATGAAGTATGAAAGTCACTTTGGGCATTGTAGGTAAAAATATCCTTGTGCAAACTCAAACCCTAATTTGGGTCAACAGTGCAAGGAGGAGTCTTGAGCAGAGCAAAACCTAGCTTGATCTTGAGTTCCAAGAGTCTTGTGATGAGAAAATGTTGATGAAATGAGAGGGAAAATTTTGGGGTACAACACTTGGCACTTGTGACAGGTCCGAGAATGCTGATAACAGTCGGCTTTCATGGTGGACCAATAATATCCTTCCTGGAGCCTCTAGGGTATTCCTGAGCCTCAAGGTATCTCTTCACCTTCTCAGAAACTTCTTGTCAAAAACTTCTTGTCATTAATAGATGCACCCTCGGGGTATTCCTGAGCCTCAAGGTATCTCTTCACCTCATGAAACCAGAGTTTATCTGTTATCTCTTCAGTCTCAATATCACAGCAATGTGCAGGTTCATCCAATCTTTCAATGATAATCCGGGGAGCTTCGTTGTCCCAATTGACTTTGAACATAGAAGACATTGTAGCCAGCGTGTCCGCTAACTGATTCTCCTCTCTAGGGAAATGTTCAAAAGTTATCTCCTCGAAATGTGGAAGCAACATCAACATATACTCCTTGTAAGGAATAAGATTAGGGTGTTTCGTATCCCACTCGCCTTTGATCTGGCTGATCACGAGAGAGGAATCCCCGAAGACACTCAAGAACTTAATCCTTAGGTCAATTGCTGCTCGAAGACCCATGATGCACGCTTCATACTCCGCCATGTTATTGGTGCAGTTGAAACATAGTCGGACAGTGAACGGAGTATGAGAGCCTTCAGGAGATATGATCACGGCGCCAACGCCATTACCCAAAGAGTTTGAAGCTCCATCAAAGTACATAGACCATTGGGATCCTTCCTCAGGTCCTTCATCCAGTCCAGGTGTCTCACAGTCAATCACTATCATGATATTCTCATCCAGAAATTCAAAGTTCATAGACTGGTAATCATCCACTGCCTGATGTGGCAAATGGTCTGCCAACACACTTCCCTTGATTGCCTTTTGAGTCATGTATTGGATGTCATACTTAGTCAAGATCATCTTCCATCTTGCTATTCTTCCGGACAAGGCAGGCTTCTCGAAGATATACTTGATTGGATCCATCTTTGATATCAATAGAGTAGTGTGAGTCAGCATATACCGTCTCAGCCGGCGAGCAGCCCATGCCAAAGCACAACAAGTTTTCTCAAGCAACGAGTATCGGGTCTCGCAGTCGATAAACTTTTTGCTAAGGTAATAAATAGCATGCTCTTTTTGGCCAGACTCGTCATGCTGACCCAGCACACACCCCATTGAGTTGTCGAGTACTGTCAAGTATAAGATTAAAGGTCTCCTTTCAACTGGAGGCATCAAAATAGAAGGTTCTTGGAGATACTCTTTAATTCTTTCGAAAGCGGCCTGACATTCATCGTTCCATCTTACCACTTGATCTTTCTTCAGTAGCTTGAAGATTGGCTCACAAGTAGCAGTCAGGTGTGAGATGAATCGGGCAATATAGTTCAAACGTCCCAGAAAGCCTCTGACTTCTTTTTCAGTTCGGGGAGCCTGCATTTCCTGTATAGCCTTCACCTTTGCAGGATCCACTTGAATACCTTTATCGCTTACGACGAAACCCAGCAGTTTACCAGATCTCACCCCGAAGGTGCACTTGTTCGGGTTTAACCTCAACTTGTACAACTTTAACCTGTCAAATAGCTTCTAAAGGTGGTCAAGATGTTCTTCCTCAGTCTGGTATCTTGCAATCATGTCGTCGACGTATACCTCAATCTCATGATGGATCATGTCATGGAACAAAGCGACCATGGCGCGCTTATACGTTGCCCCATCATTTTTCAATCCGAAAGGCATGACCTTGTAGAAAAAGGTACCCCATTGAGTAACGAAGGTTGTCTTCTCCATGTCTTCGGGAGCCATCTTAATCTGATTATAACTGGAGAAACCATCCATAAAGGAGAAGACATTATGCTGTGCGGTGTTGTCAACCAAAACGTAGATATGAGGCAGAGGGAAATCATCCTTGGGACTTGCCCTGTTTAGATCCCTATAGTCAACACATATCCGAACTTTACCATCCTTTTTCGGCACAGGAACCACGTTGGCCACCCACTGTGGGTAAGAAGTAACTGCTAGAAAAATGGTGTCAAACTGTTTCATAACTTCAGCCTTGATTTTCTCAGTCATCTCTGGGCACATTCGGCGGAGCTTCTGTTTCACTGGAGGAAAGTCTTCCTTGGTAGGCAATCGGTGAACCAAAATATCGGTATCCAACCCCGGCATATCTTCATAAGATCAGGCGAAGATCTCAACGTAGTCATGCAACATCTGAATCAACCGTTGTTTAACACTAGCTTCCAGATTTGCACTAATCTTGACCTCTTTCTTGTCCATCTCTGTACCCAGATTTATTGTTTCCATTGGCTCTTCATGCGGCTGTATGGCCCTTTCTTCCTGAAGTAACAATCTAGCAAGTTTACCAGGCACTTCGCAACCATCTTCACCTTCGTCTTCGACTAAGTTGATCGGACTTTCGAATTTATAACCGGCAGTAGCAGAGTCGTTATCAGTGGGATCCAGAGTGGATGTAGGCATGTATATGTGAGTGTGTGTAAAATAGATGTTTTGCAATATATAATAAAAGAAAAACAAGGAGCGCAAAATTTGAAATGCAAGAAACGTCAAATGCTTTTATTAATGATATATGTAGATGACACACATAAAGCCCTCACAAACAAAGCCACGGTGCCTCGCGTAAGACACCGAGCCATAAAGTTTAAAACATTGTCTGTTACAAATACAAAACAAAAGTCTCATTACTGGGTAACAAAATAAAATTGGGATGAAGTCCTTTGCTGTCCAGTTGCTTAGTCCACCATCAGTAGTAGGATAGATCCAACTATCGAACTCAGATTCTTCAAAATCGTCTTCAATGGCATTCACTCCTGAATTGCTGATAAACAGGGGAGGCCTTCCAGTCCTTGCACTCCGAACAGCCCTTTGAGCTTCTGCAGTGAAACCCAAACCAAACTTGTTAGTCTTATGTGCAAAATCAGGGAGTTGGCCCCAATTTGCACACCCACCTTTCTCAACAACAGCCCGGGCATCCTTGAGGGAAGCCATCTTCATTTGAGGATCTTCAGTAACAGATTCAGCTGATGTCAGTGTCTGGGGAACCTCTTCAAAATGTTGAAATAGGGTCTCAATGAACTCCCCATCCATCTCTACATATCGAAAAGAGTTGAGGTGGCTCACCATGTACTCTTCCTCTCCTCGTACCGTCACAATTTTCCCCTTGACTAGGTACTTCAGCATCTGGTGGAGCATAGAAGTGACTGCCCCAGCTTTGTGGATCCACGGGTGACCCCACAAACAAGAATAGGATGGACGAATGTCCATCACATAAAAATTAGATGCAAATATCTGAGAACCAACCTTCACTGGAATATCCACTTATCCATGTACCATTCTCTTTGACCCATCAAAGGCCCTAACAACAATGTTACTTGGCTTCAACTTTAAACCTTCACAATCTAACCGGTCTAGAGCTTTCTTAGGTAAAACGTTTAATGAGGAACCATTATCCACCAATACATGAGCAAGAGTAGTGCCCCTTCATTCGATGGAGACATGCAGGGCATCATTGTGATTCCTCCCCCTAGCAGGAAAGTCTGCATCAGAGAAACCTAACCCATTATTCGCTGTCAGACTAGCCACACAATCTTTAAATTGATCAGCTGATGTTTCCTGCGGCACGTGCGCAGTCTTCAGGAAGGAAATCAGATCCTTGGCATGGGCTTCTGAGCATAGAAACAAAGATAACATAAAGTGTTTAGATGGGGTTTGCCCCAGCTGTTCGACTACATTATAGTCGCTCTTTTTGATAATTTTCAAAATTTCCTCCATCTCTTGTCTAGAGGCTTCAACAGTAATTGTCTTTGGTGCCTCCGTCCGGGCAGGCTCATCAGTGGTCCCTTTGCCCCGAGTATCAGATGACTCGGCAATAGGGGTAAGAATGGGAACTTGAACAGGGATAGTATTAGGTGCACTAGCAGGCGTAATGACAACAGGCGTCTGAATAACTGGCGGAGAGATCTCAGGGGAGAAAAGCCTTCTGTTGCGGGTGACTTTGGCAGGCCCAACAATATTGCTGACGTCAGTATCAGCCTCTTCAGCATTCAAATCTTGCTTATCTCCGTGATAATATACATCAGCCCCTTAGTGCCAAGGGACATCTTTATCTAATGTATAGGGGATAGGCCCAGGAACAGTGATGATCAATGGTGCGATTCTTGGAACAAATGTAATTCTAACAGGCTTTCTCGAGGAAGCCTTGGAAGAATTGTCGAAAATGGTGATTATAGCAACTTCTTCAGCAGGAACCAAAGGAACAAATGTCTTCTCAAACAGAATTTCTTTATTATCCATCAGGCGTTGGACACCTGACTTCAAAAGATAGCAACCGGTAGGTAGGACGACACACAGACGACAACCTTCACCGCAACCGGAAATAAACCGGCTAACAGAAGGTTCTTCTTCACAATCATCAATGGAGTAACAATGTCTTTCACAGAAACCACAAACGAGTCTTCATCTACAGCATTTACTCCATGCTTGGGCATATGAGCAGTCACAACATTAGGTCTTTCAGATGCTTCGAATTCAATCTCCTTCGCATAAATCAAGTCTTGTACTTTGTTTTTCAAGACCCAGCAGTTATCTGTATCATGCCCCGGGCTGTCAGAGTGAAAAGCACAGCGGGCATTTGGATCATACATTGGTGATGTTGTGTTGGGATTCTTCGGGGCCTCCCTCAGAATCACCAAGTTAGTCTTCAATAACTGCGGCAGAATCTGAGATAACGTCATGTTAAGCTGAGTGAATTGTCTTTGTGGCTTCTCGGCCCTTGGCTGATTGTTGCGTTGTGCGGCAACAATTGGTCTTGAAATAACAACCGCATTAACAGTTTGGCGGCGTTCAGGTCTATTCTGGCTTTTTGAACTATAAACAGCACTGGACTCCTTCTTAAAAGGCTTCTTTTCATTATTTGATGAAGCACCCTTCTGTATTTTACTTCTTTTGATACCGGCCTCAATTCTTTCCCCGGTCATAATCAGCTTTGTAAACCCGGACGATGAACTCTCAATTAGATGGTTGAAATACGGACCAGACAGGGTCCCCAAAAACATATCCACTAGCTCCCCATCAGCCAGGGGTGGTTGCACTCTACCAGCAAGGTCCCTTCACTTCTGAGCGTAGTCTTTGAAACCTTCGCCCTCACCCATGGACATACCCAGGAGTTGGGTACGCGTGGGAGCGAGATCGGCATTATATTGGTACTGCTTGTAGAAAGCAGCAACCAAGTCTTCCCAATTACGGATACTAGCTCCTTCCAGCTGGTAAAATCATTCAAGCTGAGTCCCTGAGAGACTTTCTTGAAAGAAGTGGATCCAGAGGTTCCTGTCAGCGGTGAATGGCTGAATTTTTCTAACATACAAATGGAGGTGCAACTTTGGGAAAGAAACCCCGTCGTACTTAGCAAAGGCTGGTGCTTTGAACTTGTGGGGAATCACCACCCCAGATGACAGACCTAGATCACCGAAGTCCAACCCAGGGACCTTCTGAATCTCCATACTTAACCGGTCTTCAAGCTGTTTATATCTATCCTCAGCAGGTGGATACTGGTCTTCGTCAAAGTCAGTCTCGTGGTCAGATACCACAGGGCTAGGCACCCTCCTTTCTTCTTGGTTTTCTCCCCCTCCAGATGAGTGGGATAGATTGACTTCATCTCGCAGCCTGTTTCCAAACCTGTGACCCATGTTCAGGAGGAGCGTCTTCTTCTTCTTCTTCTTCTTCTTCTTATCTTTTAAGATAAGGGTCTTCAGATCTTGCTGACCCTTAGCCAAATTCATGAACATTTCCTGAAATTGAGCGTTTTGAGCCTGTAGCGCCTTGATAGCTTGATCAGTTGATGTTTCAGAAGACATAATGTTGAAATAAACAGCGAAGAAGATGAGAAACCTGTAATGGGTACCAGTTATGAGGTGCATGGAATGAAATGTGCATGATATGATTTCAAATACTTTAGAGATTCAAATTCGTAAACCAAAATAAAACACACTTTTATTAGATAAACTTTGAATTCAAATGTTCAACAGATGCCTTTAAGGCGTTACAAAAAGGAAATACTGAAAAATAAATCAAAACTAGAAATAATCAAAAGACAATCAATGCTCCCATGGTCGTTTCCTGTCAGTGTTGACATAGTCATTGAGGATCTTCTCATTCTCCAATTGCCTTGTCAACTTCTGGATCTTCTGCTCTTGCTCGTGATACTTTTCTCTGTAAGTATCATGCTCCTCTCTCAGCTGCATCCACGATCTCTTTAATGTCCCAATATCAGTAGGCATGTATGGATGGAGGATGGTAGGAGGAACCCCTTCTTCATCAGAAACCTCAAGGGTTATAGGCAAGATGACTTCGTACGACATTCCCAGCTTTTGGGCACGGATTCGAACCCATCGGAGATATGGCTCCATTGGAAGAGAAGTCTTCGCACCTAGCTAGTGTGGATCAGACATGTGTACTCTATCCCAAGGTCTTATGAACCTACGGCGTTGCTCGTCACTATCCCCTTGGAAGTCAAAGACAATGCTCGTAATCAATAACTCATGAGGTTTTTCCCTCCTAGCTCGCCCAAATTGACGTAAGGCCAAACATGGATTATAGGTGATTCCTCCATGGGTTCCTATCAGTGGAACATTAGGGTATTCCCCACAGCGATCAATAATAGCCACGTCTTCCATGCCCTTGATAGTCCAAATGATGTCATTATGAGAGAGAGAAATAATCCTATAGGCCCAACCTGTTGTACCCCAAAATTTGCCCTCCCATATTCTTCAAGATTCCTCAAGGGTTGCACAGTCCAAATGCCTCCTAAGCCAGTCAAAATTAGGGTTTTGGTTCTACCAAGGAATTTGAGGTTTTCAGTGGTCCAATCAAGTCACATAGGCCCATATACATTGACAAGCATCTATATGTCAAGCCTCAAGGTTCACAGCATCAAATTGTACAGTCAAAAAGCCCATTTGCTTCACAATCAACTACAGGGGCAAAATGGTCATTTTACAGTCAAAAGTCAAAAATTTTGGTCAACATCTTATTTTGAAGCCAAAATCATTATTTGATCAAGTCTTGATCATGATTCCTCAAGCATGGCTCAAAAATCATCAAAGATGCAAAACTTTCTATTTTGGGACAGTTGAAAAGTCAACTGTATATTGACCAAGGCATAACTTTTTCATGGTTCATCAGAAAAATCCCATCCAATGCTCATTTTGAAGGGGGTGACATTTCCTACAACTCATCTTCACATTCCAAGTCCAAGAAATTCTCTCACAAAAAATTATCAATTTCTACATTATAGGTCCTTTTCAAAAGTCAACAAAAATGCACTTTAAGTCAAAGATCATAACTTGAGATTGGTAAATCCAAATGACATGGGACCAAAGGCATTGGTTAAAGGACTTCAATACCTTTCCAAAATGTCCAAGAACATGTTCATAGGATCAAAATTGAGCAAGATATGCATTGGAGAAGTTGGGAAATTTTTGGGAATTTGCAAAAGTCAACTTTGCTCAAAACACTTCATTTTTGCTAATGGGCCTCAAATTATTTCTTGAAACTTTGTCCAAGGCCTATGCACGACCCATTGAGATTAAATTGATTTATTTTCTTATTTTTTATTAATTAATTGAATTTTTAATCAATATTGATTCATTTAATTCATTTAATACATTTAATTGTAGGAAAATTCAAAGATATGATTTCTCAATCTTTTTGTGAAGCAAAAGAGGTCAACATATGCTGAAGATTTCGTGTATCAATCAAGGGGACCAAAATCTCCAAAATTAGCAAGTTTTGTCAATAAAAAATATGCAAAAAGATGTGATTAGAAATCAAATATTGAAAACATAATGCCATGGATCTTTTGCCCAAAGATTTAACCTAATTCAGTCCTCTATATATACTGAAGCCAAACCTAATTCCATTCACGTGAGATTGCTGCAAGGGACACCATAACCAATTCCAAAAAATATCAAAGAAACTCAAAACTGTTTTCAGTGTTCTAGGGCGAATTAAGGACTTTTGTGGATCCAAAGACATTGCTGGAGGTTCCCAGGACGATTTGCAATCAGTTTCCAGCTTCATAGCTCCAAGAATCACTAGCTTCAGTCATACGGTTTGCACACTTTTGCCATAATCGAAACTCCCAATTCATGAACATTTGATGTGATTTATGGCTTGTTTTATATTGCTTGCATACATACAAAGCTATTGGTATCAATTAATTGGATTATAATGCACATGATTGTGATTTGCCATTAACGATTTTTAGGGTTTTTGAGTTCTCAGATTGGGGCTTTCCCATACAAGAAAAATTAAGCCTCATGATGCCCATGGTTGAACTCAGAAGATCAAGACGAATTGAACAGGACCATCACGCCCTATTTATATAGCTCGTATACCTAATCGCTATTTTTGGTCATGCTAAGTTGTGGGGGTTAAAAACCCCCGCTATTTGTTTTGTTTTTTACAGGCAAAAGGAAGAAGATGACTGACGTGTTTACACATGGTTGGCTGGTTTGAACAAAAGGCGCGCTTTATTGGTTACAGCATATGCGTTGTTTGTTTTAACATTATTTTCATTGCTTATTATTATATCAAATTCAGGCGCCTGGCTTAGTGGTTAGTGATTTGGCGTGCAACCATTGGGACCTGGGTTCGATTCCCAGGTCCACCCAAAATAATTCTATTGTTTTTCCTAACATGCTCATGTGCAGGCATCCTCAAAGCGTTCACCATGTACCTTCAATAATCAGCATGTCATTTGGCCACTAACACCAATCTGATAGCCAGGAGATGAAGAGTATGGTACTCCCAGTCAACCACACGCTCAGCTGATCCAAAAAGTCAAAAGGCTTGCACATCAATTGGGCCTGAAATCTGCAAATTCACCTCCAATGGGTCCATCAACCCCCCTGGTTTCTATTTTCTCTTTTATTTTCTTTCTTTTAATTATAATTATTATCATTACTATTATTAATTAACAAATTAATATTTTTTATAATAAATTCAGAGAATAAAAAATGTAAATATTTTTATTAATTATCATTATTCTTATTTATTAATTTATTTTGTAAATAAATTCTAATTAATCAACTTAGTTCAAATTAGGTTTAATTTTAACTTTTTTTTACAATAAATAAAACAAATTTAGAGTTAGGGTTTCTTTTGACTTTTAATCTTTTTTTATTTTTATTAAAGACTTAAAAAAAACACAAAAACATTTTTTTCTTTTAATTAATTAGAATTAGGTTTAATATTTAATTAATTGCAAAAAAAAAGGACAAATTCAATTCTTTTCTCAAAAAAGGGTCAAAACCCTAAGGACGTTCCCGATTTAATTTCTTTCACGCTTTAATTCCTTTTGGTTATATTGATGTAATTGTTTCCGAGGATGTAATAGTTAATTAGAATTTTATTGCTTTATTTACGTTTCTCGCATTTATTTCCAAACGGGTTTTTGTTTTTGGCGATGTATAGACCCGCGCCTTGTAATAGCGTAGATTTACCCTTTCGCACTTTATTTTCCGCACTCTTAACTGTTAATATGCATGAAAGACTTGTATGACAAATAAAATAAATCCGTAGCTCACAAATGCATGTTCAAAGATAAACATAAACTGAAACAACACACATGCACATGCCACTCTTAGGGTACGCCTCACTGGTTGCCTCGACGTGGTCATCAAGTATAGGGTGTTTTAGAGGTCGCCCTCCTGTCTAAAGATCCAGTTGCCTCGAAACGGTTGCCTTGGATAAAAAGGATCTAGGACATTAGGGTTATCGCTAAGGCGTCCTACCATTGCTTTGGTGACCATATTGTCCCTAATAATCGAATTGACCCGAATACCTCCAACGACGGTGCTACCTACCTCTCAATGGTGGGATAGCACTATCCAAAGGACTCTTACACAGCCTAATTCCTTAGAGTAGGTAGATTTCTCCTGGGTACTTGCTCTTTCAAAAAACAAAAACAATCTTTTCGCACTTACACTTTCAAAAGTTTTTCAAACAAATATTTCATACACTCTTGAGGACAGATACAAGAGTTACCTAGAAATTTTTCAAACGAAACTTTTTCAAAACCCACATACACTTGAAAAGAAAACAATTTTTGAAAACATAAGAGCAAGTACCTAAGAGCCCGTGGATAACCACGGATAGAAAGGGTGCTAACACCTTCCCTTTCTATAAATCTACCTCCCGAACCGAGAAATATTCTCGAAAAGGAATTTTACTGTGCTTTTGTCCTTTCCATGTTGGAGAACATAAAAGACGGTGGCGACTCTTGCTTACCACGACATTTCGCGAACCAGCTTAAAAAAAACAGTCAGTTCTATTTCCACTGATCACAGAACTGGCGACTCTGCTGGGGATCTTATAAGTGAGGTGTACCTTAGGATTAGACCACTCTTATGTTTTCAATTGTATGCCTTGATTGCTTTAATATTGTGGGCTTGTTTTGGAGTTTCATAGATCCTAACCTGGATCTAGGGAATACCCTTTAGGTAGCATAAGCTGTGAGGGACCTGTCCGGCGTAGACCGACACAGGTGAAGTAGTGGCTACGTTGGTGTGACACCTTGGTCTGTACCGATATCCCTTGTGTTGCAACGAGGAGAATATGGGTCTTCTGAGGAGTCATTAAGCACCAACCGACCTTAGAACCCTAAATTGACCCAACTTTGCCATAGAACAGTAGCAGTATGCTACACTCATTGAGGCTAAACTCTCGCGATGGTTCTGGCCGCAAGAAAAGATTGCGACGCTAGAGTTATGACCGATTGAGGGTAGTCAGTGATATTGAGATCCTCTAGAACCCAATTACTATTTTCTAGGACAGGTCTTAACCAACTAAACATCAAGAGGGTAGTACCTACACTTCATGTTGGCCTAAACTCTAAGGGCTCTCTGTGTGACTTGTGTGCCTTCGAACTTGAATTACTTGCATGTACTTGTTATCTGACAACACGGGTTCCTTGCAGGTTTTGTTTACAGTCCTTAATCTGGACTCATAACAGGGTTCACTTACATCACTCCACGCATAACATAACATCATAACATCATAACATGGCATACATCCTGCATAAAGACTAATCCATTTCAAGGATCTCAAGGGCTTGTGATGCAGGTCATGATGGACCAACTGCCTAGCAAGGGGGCAAAGGGGATTTATTTTCCTCTAGCCAAGGTTGTTCGGAGATCAAAACATGATGACTTGAATCAGGGGCTATGACCCACTCGATATGGTGAGCCTTGACTCTTGAAGAAGGACTCTCAACAACAGGAAGTTCCTTCAATCAAGCTACCGGATTCAAATTCTAACAATTTTTTCTTGTCTACCCTACAAGATCCTTGGAAACATTGCATACATATACATATCATTGCATTACAGGTACCCTTTTTACAGGTCACTTACCTTCTTCCCTGTTTATTTCAGCAATTATCATGAATCCTGAATCATCCAATGAACAAGCTATCAAGGCCCTCCAGGCCCAGAATGCCCAGTTCCAGGAGTTGGTTATGAGCCTAGCCCAGGGTCAACAGGATTTGAAGACCCTGCTTATGAAGAAGAAGAAGAAGAAGAGGACTGTTTTGTTCAACCCTAGACGCAGATCTGGGAATGGATCACAAAATGAAGCTGAGCTGACTACCCCATCTGTGGGCAAGGACAGTCCCCAAGAGAGAAGGGTTCCCAGTCTCGTGGTCTCCGACAACGAGATGGATTTCAATGATGAATAGTACCCTCCTGCTGAGGATAAGTACAAACAGTTGGAGGACCGGTTAAGCGCTATGGAGATACAGAAGGTGCCCGGTCTGGACTTCGAAAATCTAGGTTTGTCCTCTAGGGTGGTGATCCCACATAAGTTCAAGGCGCCTGCCTTTGCCAAATATGACGGAGCTTCCTGTCCTAAGTTGCACCTCTGTTCATACATAAGGAAGATCCAGCCCTACACGGCAGACAAGAATTTGTGGATTCACTTCTTTCAGGACAGTCTGTCAGGGACTCAACTCGAGTGGTTCTATCAGTTGGAAGGAGCCAACATCCGCAACTGGGAGGACCTTGCTACTCCCTTCTATAAGCAATATCAGTATAATTCCGACCTTGCTCCTACGCGTACCCAACTCCAGGGTATGTCACTAGGGACGGGTGAAGGATTCAAGGAATATGCGCAAAAGTGGAGAGACCTTGCTGGAAGGGTGCAGCCACCTCTGACTGACCGTGAGCTTGTTGATATGTTTCTGGGGACCCTGTCTGGTCCATTCTTCAACCATCTGATTGGGAATTCCTCTGCCGGGTTTACAAATCTGATCTTGACTGGTGAAAGGATAGAAGCTGGTATCAAGTCTGGGAAGATACAGAAAGGTGACTCCTCGAGTACTGAAAAGAAACCCTTCAAGAAAGAATATAGTGTTGTCTATGGTTCAAAAGGGCAGAACAAATCTGAACACCGCCAAGCTGTCAACGCGGTGGTCATTTCAAAGTCTGCTGGTGCTCCTCAGCGTCACAATCAACAAAGAGAAGAGAGACCTAAAAGACAGTTCACTCCACTCAGTATGACTTTGTCCCAGATATTGCCACAGTTGCTGGAGACCAATTTGGTAACTCTCGGGGACCCTCCAAAGAATCCCAACAGGACACCTTCAAGGTATAACCCCAACGCCTTCTGCGCTTATCATTCTGACAGCCCGGGGCATGCTACAGATGATTGTTGGACTTTGAGGAACAAGGTTCAAGACCTGATCGATGCAAAGGAGGTCGAGTTCGAAGCGCCCGAGACTCCCAATGTGATCACTACTCCCTTGCCAAAATATGGCTAGGATTGAAAAAACTTTTGTTCATTTAAATGTTCAAGTTGTATTTTTATTTGATTGTTCAAACATTTTATTCATGTCAAACGTTGTTATTTCATTAATGCATTACACACGTCTGTTTTGAAGTAATTATGTTCACTATGCTTAAAACTGCTTTCATTTTTTGATGTTCAACTCTCGATAAAACAATTCTAAGCCTCTTGAGGGAGGATGACGAAAACGATACCACGACATTTACAGTATGCTTTTGAACAGACCCCGCTGATGAGGTACGAGCATTGTTTCAATTCCTAAACACTGGAGTTATAAGGAAGATAATCCCTCGTCAACCCCTTCGAACCAAAGAAGTAGGAGTTTTTTTTTCTTTTCACAAAAAAAAATTAAAACCCTTAATCATAACCTGGGGCAGGGTAGACCTCTCAGTTGATCCAAGTGCACAACGAAAAAGTCCTTACAAAAAAAAAGACGATGATGGTTCTAAATAATCAATAAAGACAGGCAGTCATTATCTCTCAGAAATAAAAGCCCAATAAGTCAAAACCTATGAAGGAGACTTACAAAAACGGGGGCATCACGCTGACTGTAATCGCAAAAGAAACAGTCAGGCAAAAAACAGGGATAACAAAATCAAAAAAGAAAGAGGTCCTACAAACCCTCAACGAAAAAGAAGTGATCGCCTATCCAAAATAAACTGTCAATATCCGAACCATCACTGGAATATCAGAGCAAAGACTCAAACAAGGTCTAAATGCATGATTAGCTGAGTTTAGGATCGAAGAACATCACGAAGAGCGGGTGGGTACAAATAAATTTTGAGCCTTTATCCTTTGTTTCTTAAACCGTGAACCAGGCCACGTTATAACCCTTAAAAGTCCTAGCTGAAGCATGGGTTAGTTCAAAAGCATACTGTTACGAAAGGTATCCTGACTCCTTAAGGCTTGCTGTAAAATACCGAGTTGACATCACATTTTACAAAAAAAATCACTTGTTTTTTCAAAAATTTCAAAACAGACATAAACTTTGCATTCTTAAAATAATATTGTTTGCATATGATTATGTGTTCGAACAGCAGAGAAATTCGCACGATGAATATCTTATAGACAAAAATCTTCTCAACAAAAGAGTCATCTCAAGTGGAAAAAGCACTTCCAAACAAGGGGAATGGCATGATCATGGTCTATCATCTGGGGCAGTCCAGTCAAGATTCAAAGAATCTCTCAAATGCCAAATAGCCAGGGACGAATCTCCATCTGAATTACTAGGGCATTGGGCATGAATTCCGGCGACGAATCTTGCGCGGTCAAACATCTCCTGATGGTATGGCAACACAACGCTACTGACAGTGACAACTCCCTGCACCCTGAGAACGTGGACATAGTCAAAAAAATACTACGCACAATCAAAGACCCGCTAGGTCGACTGGCCTAGGCAAAATAAGGGCTTCCCGGCGAACCAAAAGGGTTCGGGCAAAAATAATGGATGAAATGAAAAAATGTGTACACCCGGCAAGTCGAAAACCTGAAAAGGCGGCTTGGGCAAAAATGGGTATCCCGGCGGACTGAAAACCCGAAAGGGCGGTCCAGGCAAAAGTTAGGGATCAAAGCGTACGACTATGTCCCGTCATCTCGTCACTTGCCTACCAGAAGAAGATTCGTCAAAACGGCAGTTATCAAGGTCTCCACAGGTACCTTCTCCCACAGAAATAGGGGCAATCAGAATTATCTAAGCGATCTAGTTTCTTTGTCCACCAAGGTACCAAGGCAGGTTCGGCTGAAGAACGTAACCAAGATGCCTCCACTCCCCATACAGAGTTGATCTCCCATCAGCCCCGAAAAGGAACAGTATCTCCAGCAAGACATCGATACTCTCCCCAAGCAGAGTTAGTCTACTGTCATCCTTAAGGAAGTTGGGTATCCCCAGAAGATCTCAATATTCCCCAACGGAGTATACAAATGTTCCTAAGCAAGCATCCCCGGCAGTCTTAATATAAGATTGTTCCCCGGCGGAATATCAGACACCCCAGTGGAGCCACTTCCCCAATACAGTCCAAAAGTTTCCCCAGGAGAGTTGAATCATCCTCCCCAGTAGACTCTGGAAGCTCATCCCCAGTAGATTCTGGAAGCTTATCCCCTGCAGAGTACGAAAGCATCTCCCCAGATTTATTCAAAGGTTATTCCCCAACAGGGTCTAACTGGGTTATCCTCAGCTAATTATCACGGAAAGATCGTCCTCGGCGAAGCTCTTCCTAGCCCCCGGCAGAGTTCATCAAGTTCCCCAACATAACTTATCAGTGGAATCCCCAGCGGAGTTATCATCAAAATCTCAGCGAAGTATCTCTTCCCACAGAGTAATTCCCCGCAGAGTAATCTCTCCAACAAGTTTATTCCCCAACAGAGTCATCTTCTCCTACCGGTTTATCTTTGCAATCATCATCCGCAGCGGAAACGAAGAACTCCACTCTTCAACATCAGTCCAGGATTCAACGAACTTCCCGGCATTCGTCAAGGATTTATTTTCCCAGATGAAAATACATTCATAAATATCACATTGTTATACATCATGATACATGCATATACGCATCATATCATACAATCTCATTTATGTCGAGAACATCATTGCTTGATCCATATCATGCATTGCATAGGACTGACCTTTACCTTTCAGGAAGGATACAATTAAATGATCAGCTATGTCAAAGTAGACAAATCCAGTCAAAAGAGACCAATCCAGTCAAATAAGACAAATCCAGTTAAATCAATTCCTAAAAGATTTTTCTGATGCAAACTCGTCGTTGAAGACAACCCGTCGTTATAGACACCTGTCGTTATAGACACCCGTTGTTATAGACACCCGTCAATATAGACACCCTTCGTTATAGACACCCGTCGTTATAGACACCCGTCGTTGTAGACACCCGTCATCCTAGACACCCGTCGTTATAGACACCCATCGTTATATACACCCGTCATTATAGACACCCGTCATTATAGACACCCGTCGTTGTAGACACCCGTCGTCCTAGACACCCGTCGTTATAGACACCCGTCGTTATAGACACCCGTCATTATAGACACCCGTCATTGTAGACACCCGTCGTCCTAGACACCCGTCGTTATAGACACCCGTCGTTATAGACACCCGTCATCCTAGACACCCGTCGTTATAGACACCCGTCGTTATAGACACCCATCGTTATAGACACTCGTCGTTATAGACACCCGTCGTTATAGACACCCGTCGTTATAGACACCCGTCGTTATAGACATTTGTCGTTATAGACACCCGTCGTTATAGACACCCGTCGTTATAGACACCCGTCATTATAGACAACCCGTCATTAAAGACAACCCGTCATTAAAGACAACTCGTCCGTGAAAACCACCTATCAACAATCTCCAAATGGCATCTATAAGCCCATTCCCGACATCACAATGCTGATATTACACCATGCGAGTGCAAATTTATGGGCACTCTAGTGTTCAATTATCTTCCACCTTCGGATCACGAAAGGCTCGCAAGCCAATCTACATCCTCAGGTCTAAGAAGATTGAACAGGGGCAACTGTTGTACCCTAAAATTTGCCCTCCCATATTCTTCAAGATTCCTCAAGGGTTGCACAGTCCAAATGCCTCCTAAGCCAGTCAAAATTAGGGTTTTGGTTCTACCAAGGAATTTGAGGTTTTCAGTGGTCCAATCAAGTCACATAGGCCCATATACATTGAAAAGCATCTATATGTCAAGTCTCAAGGTTCACAACATCAAATTGTACAGTCAAAAAGCCCATTTGCTTCACAATCAACTACAGGGGCAAAATGGTCATTTTACAGTAAAAAGTCAAAAATTTTGGTCAACATCTTATTTTGAAGCCACGATCATCATTTGATCAAGTCTTGATCATGATTCCTCAAGCATGGCTCAAAAATCATCAAAGATGCAAAAGTTTCTATTTTGGGACAGCTGAAAAGTCAATTGTATATTGACCAAGGCATAACTTTTTCATGGTTCATCAGAAAAATCCCATCCAATGCTCATTTTGAAGGGGATGACATTTCCTACAACTCATCTTCACATTCCAAGTCTAAGAAAATCTCTCACAAAAAGTTATCAATTTCTACATTATAGGTCCTTTTCAAAAGTCAACAAAAATGCACTTTAAGTCAAAGACCATAACTTGAGATTGGTAAATCCAAATGACATGGGACCAAAGGCATTGGTTAGAGGACTTCAAGACCTTTCCAAAATGTCCAAGAACATGTTCATATGATCAAAATTGAGCAAGATATGCATTGGAGAAGTTGGGAAAGTTTTGGGAATTTGCAAAAGTCAACTTTGCTCAAAACACTTCATTTTTGCTAATGGGCCTCAAATTCTTTCTTGAAACTTTGTCCAAGGCCTATGCACGACCCATTGAGATTAAATTGATTTATTTTCTTATTTTTTATTAATTAATTGAATTTTTAATCAATATTAATTCATTTAATTCATTTAATTGTAGGAAAATTCAAAGATATGATTTCTCAATCTTTTTGTGAAGCAAAAGAGGTCAACATATGCTGAAGATTTCGTGTATCAATCAAGGGGACCAAAATCTCCAAAATTAGCAAGTTTTGTCAATCAAAAATATGCAAAAAGATGTGATTAGAAATCAAATATTGAAAACATAATGCCATGGATCTTTTGCCCAAAGATTTAACCTAATTCAGTCCTCTACATATACTGAAGCCAAACCTAATTCCATTCACGTGAGATTGCTGCAAGGGACACCATAACCAATTCCAAAAAATATCAAAGAAACTCAAAACTGTTTTCAGTGTTCTAGGGCGAATTAAGGACTTTTGTGGATCCAAAGACATTGCTGGAGGTTCCCAGGACGATTTGCAATCAGTTTCCAGCTTCATAGCTCCAAGAATCACTAGCTTCAGTCATACGGTTTGCACACTTTTGCCATAATCGAAATTCCCAATTCATGAACATTTGATGTGATTTATGGCTCGTTTTATATTGCTTGCATACATACAAATCTATTGGTATCAATTAATTGGATTATAATGCACAAGATTGTGATTTGCCATTAACGATTTTTAGGGTTTTTGAGTTCTCAGATTGGGGCTTTCCCATACAAGAAAAATTAAGCCTCATGATGCCCATGGTTGAACTCAGAAGATCAAGACGAATTGAACAGGACCATCACGCCCTATTTATATAGCTCGTATACCTAATCACTATTTTTGGTCATGCTAAGTTGTGGGGGGTTAAAAACCCCCGCTATTTGTTTTGTTTTTTACAGGCAAAAGGAAAAAGATGACTGACGTGTTTACACATGGTTGGCTGGTTTGAACAAAAGGCGCGCTTTATTGGTTACAGCATATGCGTTGTTTGTTTTAACATTATTTTCATTGCTTATTATTATATCAAATTCAGGCGCCTGGCTTAGTGGTTAGTGAGTTGGCGTGCAACCATTGGGACCTGGGTTCGATTCCCAGGTCCACCCAAAATAATTCTATTGTTTTTCCTAACATGCTCATGTGCAGGCATCCTCAAAGCGTTCACCATGTACCTTCAATAATCAGCATGTCATCTGGCCACTAACACCAATCTGATGGCCAGGAGATGAAGAGTATGGTACTCCCAGTCAACCACACGCTCAGCTGATCCAAAAAGTCAAAAGGCTTGCACATCAATTGGGCCTGAAATCTGCAAATTCACCTCCAATGGGTCCATCAACCCCCCTGGTTTCTATTTTCTCTTTTATTTTCTTTCTTTTTATTTTCTTTTAATTATAATTATTATCATTATTATTATTAATTAACAAATTAATATTTTTTATAATAAATTCAGAGAATAAAAAATGTAAATATTTTTATTAATTATCATTATTCTTATTTATTAATTTATTTTGTAAATAAATTCTAATTAATCAACTTAGTTCAAATTAGGTTTAATTTTAACTTTTTTTACAATAAATAAAACAAATTTAGAGTTAGGGTTTCTTTTGACTTTTAATCTTTTTTTATTTTTATTAAAGACTTAAAAAAAACACAAAAACATTTTTTTCTGTTAATTAATTAGAATTAGGTTTAATATTTAATTAATTGCAAAAAAAAGGACAAATTCAATTCTTTTCTCAAAAAAGGGTCAAAACCCTAAGGACGTTCCCGATTTAATTTCTTTCACGCTTTAATTCCTTTTGGTTATATTGACGTAACTGTTTCCGAGGATGTAATAGTTAATTAGGATTTTATTGCTTTATTTATGTTTCTCGCATTTATTTCCAAACGGGTTTTTATTTTTGGCGATGTATAGACCCGCGCCTTGTAATAGCGTAGATTTACCTTTCTGCACTTTATTTTCCGCACTCTTAACTGTTAATATGCATGAAAGACTTGTACGACAAATAAAATCAATCTGTAGCTCACAAATGTATGTTCAAAGATAAACATAAACTGAAACAACACACATGCACATGCCACTCTTAGGGTACGCCTCACTGGTTTCCTCGACGTGGTCATCAAGTATAGGGTGTTTTAGAGGTCGCCCTCCTGTCTAAAGATCCAGTTGCCTCGAAACAGTTGCCTTGGATAAAAAGGATCTAGGACATTAGGGTTATCGCTAAGGCGTCCTACCATTGCTTTGGTGACCACATTATCCCTAATAATCGAATTGACCCGAATACCTCCAACGACGGTGCTACCTACCTCTCAATGGTGGGATAGCACTATCCAAAGGACTCTTACACAGCCTAATTCCTTAGAGTAGGTAGATTTCTCCTGGGTACTTTCTCTTTCAAAAAACAAAAACAATCTTTTCGCACTTACACTTTTAAAAGTTTTTCAAACAAATATTTCATACACTCTTGAGGACAGATACAAGAGTTACCTAGAAATTTTTCAAACGAAACTTTTTCAAAACCCACATACACTTGAAAAGCAAACAATTTTTGAAAACATAAGATCAAGTACCTAAGAGCCCGTGGATAACCACAGATAGAAAGGGTGCTAACACCTTCCCTTTCTATAAATCTACCTCCCGAACCGAGAAATATTCTCGAAAAGGAATTTTGTTGTGCTTTTGTCCTTTCCATGTTAGAGAACATAAAAGACGGTGGCGAATCTTGCTTACTGCGACATTTCCCGAACCAGCTTAAAAAAAACAGTCAGTTCTATTTCCACCAATCACACAACCCATGCCTTCTTTGTTCTTCAAAACTGACTTGGGGAGGTGAGAAATAAACCACCTTGCCAGCAATGGTGCACAACACATAAGGGTTCCCCGTTTCCGAGCAGTACGGGCATAAAGAGAGTGCAAAATGTCACCCAAGAGAGTGGGCACAGGATTACCGGATATGAAAATCTTCACTGCATTCACGCCGACGAAAGAATCTGAGTTAAGAAACAACACCAAGCCATATATGAGAAGAGCCAGAATGTCTTCAAATGCCTGAAAGTCTAGACTGTCCCAGAACTGATTAGCCCGATCAACCAGGAATTTAGCCAAGAAACCTTTTGTACCACTTCTAGTCTCCCAGTTTTACATTACCTCAGCCTTTGTCAAATGAAGGGTCGAAGCAATCTCTTCCGACCTAAGGATCTTCTCCCAACCTGTAAACGGGGCCTGCTCTAGAATGGAGATACCCAGTAGATCATAGAACTCTTCCAAGGTAGGGACCAACTGGTAGTCCGGAAAAGTAAAGCAATGGTACAATGGATCAAAGAACTGGACTAAGACACTCATCATCTGTTCATCCATCTTGGAGGTGACCAAACCCAGGAGGTGACCATGTCTTCTGATAAAGGAAGAAGTATCTGGCATCTTTGCAACCAAATCCTTGAGCTGAGTGAGAATCTGGACAAAGTTGATCCGAATAGTGTTTCTACGCATGGGTGCCATGACCTATAAAACAGAACAAAGGTGAATCCCCTTTGTCTTTGAAATAGGTTAGTCTGATGCAAGATGCATGCAATGTCATGATGCATGATGTCATGATAGAAACACATCACAAGTAGTCACAGATAGAAAACATGGTAAGGGCAAACAAGTCACACAGATAGCCCTTAGATTCCAGGCTGGCAAGGAGTTTAGGTATTACCCTCTTTCAGCTTAGTTTGTTCAAACCTGTCCTAAAAATAGTAACCGGGTTCTAGAGGATCTCAATATCACTGACTACCCTCGATCGGTCATAATTCCAGTTTGGCAACCTTTTCTTGCAGCCGGAATCATCGCGAGACTTTAGTCTCAATGAGTGTAGCATACTGCTACTGTTCTATGGCCAAGTTGGTCAATTAAAGGTGCTAAGATCAGTTGGTGCTTAATGACCCCTTAACATACCCATATTCTCCTTGTTGCGCCACAAGGGATATCAGTACATACTAAAGTGCCACACCAATGTAGCTACTGCTTCAACCATATCGGTCTACGCCGTACAGTTCCCTCACAGTTTATTGCTACTTACCTAAAGGGTATTCCCCAGATCCGGGTTAGGATCTATAGTAACTCCGATTCAACCCACAAAGATAAATCATACAAGTCAAGCAATTGAAAACATTATGAACTATTCCTAAGGTACACCCCACTTATCAAGTCCCCAGCAGAGTCGCCAGTTATGTGATACGGTGGAAGAACTGACTGCTTTTAGAATGCTGGTTTGCGTTTTGCGTTTGTTTTCGCAAAATGTCGCGGTAAGCAAGAGTCGCCACCGATTTTATTTTATCCAACAAGGAAAGGAAAAAAGCACAGAAAAATTCCTTTTTCGAGATATTTCTCGGGTTCGGGGGGTAGATTATAGAAAGGGAATGTATTAGCACCCTTTATATTCGTGGTTACCCACGAGCTCCTAGGTACTTGCTCAATTGTTTTCAAAATTTGTTTTCTTTGTGCTCGTGGTTTTGAAAAAGTTTTTGTTTGAAAACTTCGATTTAAATCTTGCTTCTGTCCTCAAGAGTGTATGAAGTGTTTTTGAAAACTTTGTTCGAAAAGGAGTGTAAGTGTGAAAAAAGGTTTTGTTTTTGAAAGAGCAAGTATCTAAGAACCATCTACCTACTCGAAAAAAAGAATCGTTCTATGCTAATGTCCTTTAGACAATGATATCCTACTATTGACGAGTAGGTAGCATCGTCATTGGAGTTTGAGGGTCAATTCGAATTAGGGGCATACGGTCACCAAAGCAATGTTAGGACGCCTTAGCAGTAACCCTAAAGTCTTAGATCATTTGTTTTGAGGCAATTATATCTGAGGCAACCATTTCAAGGCGACTATGATCTTTTAAACAAGAGGGCGACCTCTAAAGCGACCTATACTCAATGACCGTGTACGAAGGCAACCAAGTGGGGTGTACCCTAAGAGTGCACATGTGCGAGTGTGTCGTTTTCAGTTATTTTTATCTTTGTACATGTTAAGGGTGATCTAAGTTGATTTTAAGATTAACATTCGGTCTTGTCATGCAACCCTATTATCAAACATCTAACAGTTATAATTTGCAGAAATGAAATGCGGAATTTAAATTACAAGGCGTCGGGTATTTACATCGCCAAAGACAAACCCTTTGAAAATAAAGTAAAGCGATAAAAAATAATTAAATGTCCTATTTAACTATTACAATCCGTAAGCAGATACATTATTGGATAAGGAAAAGTAAATCGCGACGCAAAATTAAATCGGACGCATGATTAGGGTTTTGACCCTTTTGGTTAAAGAAAAATCTTTTTTAGGTTTTAATTATTTTTATTTAAGGAAAAGAAATAAATCCTAAATTAATTACTAAATTAAATTAAATTAATTAATTAAATAATAAAGAAAAATAAATTATTTTTGGAGTTTTTTGGTTATTTAGGAAAGAAATCAAAAATGATTAAATTAGTGGTTAATATCTAATTAAATCTAATTAATTAAAATTATTTACAAAAATAAATTAGAGTTTTCTAATAAATTTATTAAGAAAAATAAAAGTAAAGAATTTGATTGAAATAAAAAAAAATATTTTTTGTGACTTTATTTAATAAAAACAGAATTTTGATTGGTTAGAAAAAAAATTAAATAAAAATAATAAAACAATTAATAAAACAAACAATAAATAAAGAGAGGAGTTTGGGCCTGATTAGGTGGTGTTGGTAGCAATTTCTTAAGCCCAATATTGCTGGCCTTTTTTGACTTTCTCTGATTTGGTACATGTGATTGATCAACGCTTTCATGGACCTTCAGACCCTGGCCATCAGATCTGGCCAATGGCCATCTGTCTCTTGGATACATGAGGGAGTATGATGGACTGCATATAGGCGCCTGTATGGGAATACCTGAAAATAAAAATTATTGAGAAAGTGGAGGACCTGGGATTCGAACCCAGGTCCTGAAGGAGATTGCACTAACACGCTTGCCGCCACGCTACTTTGCTTCATTTGTTATTATAATGCAAATAATATATATTATATAAAAAACAAAATCATTGCCAGAAAACAAAAAAATGCGCGCGGTTATTTGAATCCACCACTGGACGGGGGACACCTCATCGTCCCTGTCCTCAAAGCTGTAACAAAAATACCTGCGGATTTGAATCCGCAGCTAAAAGCGCAGGCATATGCTAAAATACGCTCCAGACCATATAAATCCATTCCAAGAACATGGTTTGATTCGTCATGGCCTTGTGATCAAAGCCATGTTCTTCTTGTGTCTCAATTGTGCCTGAAATAAAAACCCTAAAAACAGAACGAAGAACCCTAGCTATGGTGGTTCTCCATTCAGGCCAGATAAATGCAATTGAATGATACCAATCGCTTGCAAATGTTTTGTAGATTCAAAATATGGTATTAGTTCATGAAAAGGATGCCTAATTTCAGAATTTCAAAATCAAGAACAGGGGTGACTATCATGCGACTTACAGTGCATTTGGACGTCTGAAAATGCTTGCTTTGGATCCAGGTAGCTTGTGTGAATGGTCAGGAAGGGATTGGGACAAGTCTTGACCTCTGAAAATGCCTCTAACCTGGATTTCGACTTCTCACTTTTTTGTGATTTTTTCAATTTTTGTTCTGCCTCTCTCCATCCAACCCTGATTTCGTATGCTTTAGCTTCCTTATGTATTGTGTTTTGCATTAGGGTAAGAATCATGGTCCAAATCTCTCCATATCAATGCACATGAATTGGATTTGATTCCACCATTAAACCTTTCCAAATTTGATTCAAATCATATCTTCTTGTACACTTATGCCTTGATACGAGTTTGGAGATGTGCTAGCTTTCCATTGAAGCCTATAATCAACAAAAAAATCTTTGGTTATCAATATTTTTGATTTTATGTGATTTAATTTGATTTAAAATGAATAAATTCAAATAAAAATAAAATTAAATAATAAAAATGAGATATGGACACATGGCTGAAGCTAGGGAACGTGGGCAATAATGCAAACTTAAATCAAGTGGAAAAGAATGGGCCCATTTGACAAAATTTGAAGTTTTGGGGATAGTTGAATTTTGGCAATTTTGCAAAAAAGTCCAACTTCAACAATGCATAACTTCTTCAATTTTGAACTTTTGGAGATGTTCTTGGACTTTTTAGAAATCTTGAGATGTCCTCTAACCAACCCTTTTGGTATCATATCATTTTGATATTCCATGCTCAAGTTATAAGCTTTGAAAAAAAATGTGTTTTTGTTGACTTTCAAAAATGACATATAATATCCAAATTCATAACTTCTTGTGAATGCATTTTTTGATCTTGGGGTATGAATATGGATTGTATGAAATTTCATCCTATGCAAAATAATCTTTATATGGGTCATATATCATAAAGTATGAGAAATTTATGCTTGGTCAAAGTTGAGTTGACTTTTCCTGCAAAACCCTAATTTAGCAACTTTTGAATCTTGATGAATTTTGAGAAATCCTTGATGAATCATGATCAAACCTTGATAAAATGATGAAATATCCTTCAAAATGAGAATGTTGACAAAAAATCTTGAGGTTTGACTGTTTGTAGGTCACAGTTGACTTTTGCCCTAGCATAGTCAATTTTTGGACCCTTTGAGCAATTGACTGGGCAAACTTCCTCTGCAAGGCTTGAAATTTGGCATGGATGATCTTGAGAGCATATTAGGACATTGGGGAGCACTTGATGTCATTTGGACTCAAGGATCTTGATGCAACACAAAACCCTAATTTGGGGGTTGACTGCCTTAGGAGATAACTTGTCTGACCAACTCTTGAGCAACCTTGAGCCACTTGGAGATTTTCTTGCAATGTCTTGAGAAATATGGGAGGGCAAATTTTAGGGTACAACACCTCGCGCACACTTTATTATTTATTTTTATCATATTAATGTAATTGCTCACAAGTTGTAATATATTAATTAGGACTTTTACTTTCGCTTATCGCTTTTTTGACGGGTTTGTTTTTGGCTTTGTAAATACCCGAAGCCTTGTAATAGCGTAACTTACTTTCCGCACTTTAATTTCCGCAAAATATTAAAATGTTAGATGTATGGTATTAAGGTTGCATGACAAGAATGTATGATTAACTTTAAAACGGTTAACAAACCCTAAATGTGCAAAGATAATAATTTGAAATTGAATCACTCGCACATGCGCACTCCTAGGGTATACTCTCACTTCGGTTGCCTTCGGTAAACGATCATTAAGTATAGGATATTTTAGTGGTAGCTCTCTTGTCTAAACAAAGATCAAAGTCCCGTTCGGAAAATTTGCCTCGGAATGGTTGCCTCGAATAATTGATCTAAGACATTAGGGTTATTACTAAGACGTCCTAACATTGCTTTAGTGATCGTACGTCCCTTTTGAATTGACCCTTAAAAACTCCGAGGACGGGGCTACCTACTCACTAATAGTGGGATAGTACTATCTAAAGGAAACAAACATAGAACAATTCTCTTTTTCGAGTAGGTAGATTAGTTCTTAAGTACTTGCTCAAACAAAAAAACAAACTTTTTTCACACTTACACTCTTTTCAAACAAAGCTTTCAAAAACACTTCGTAACACTCTTGAATACAGAAGCAATGGTTAAATCGAAGTCAAAAAACTTTTTCAAATTAAACACAAACAAGCAATTTTGAAAATGATGAGCAAGTACCTAAGAGAACGTGGAAAACCACGGATAGAAAGGGTGCTAATACCTTCCCTTTCTATAATCTACCCCCCGTACTCAAAATCTCGAAAAAGGAATTTTTCTGTGCTTTTTTTCCTTTCCGGTTGGATAAAATAAAATTCGGTGGCGACTCTTGCTTACCGTGACATTTTGCAAACACAAACGCAAACCAGCATTCCTAAAACAGTCCGGTTCTGGCCACCGTATCATAGAACTGGAGATTTTGCTGGGGAAATAATAAGTAGGGTATACCTTAGGATTAGTTCATCATATTGCTTCTATTGTTTGATTTGATTGCTTTATCTTTGTGGGCTTTGTATTGGAGTTACTATATGTGATACGGTGGCAGAACCGACTGTTTAATACTGGTTTGCATTTTATATTCGCAAATGTCGCGGTAAGCAAGAGTCGCCACCGGCTTTTATTTCATCCAATCGGAAAGGAAAAAAGTACAGAAAAAAAATCCTTTTTTGAGATGTTTCTGAATACGAGGGGTAGATTATAGAAAGGGAAGGTATTAGCACCCTTTCTATCCGTAGTTTTCTATGGGCTCTTAGGTACTTGCTCATCATTTTGAAAAAATTGCTTCCGTGTTTGTGTGTTTTGAAATTTTTTTGTTTTACTTCGATTTAACCCTTGCTTCTGTCTTCAAGAGTGTTACGAAGTCGTTCTGAAAACTTTGTTTGAAAAGAGTGTAAGTGTGGAAAATTTGGTTTTGAGCAAGTACCTACTAGCATCTACCTACTCGAAAAAAGATCGTTTCTGTTCTTGTTTCCTTTAGACAACACTATCCTACTATTTGAGAAATAGGTAGCACCGTCGTTGGAATTTGTAAGGGTCAATTCGAAAGTGACGTAATGGTCATTGAAGGCAACATGTAAGGATACCTTAGCATTTCAAAGGGATTGTCATCATATATTCGTAGGAAATATCGAGGGACAAGATCATATACCGTATGCAACTTCGAGGGACATCGAGGGACCACTATCTTTATGATGACTTTTAGATTGAAGGGTTTTTTGCTAATGGTATTCCTACGTTCGAGGGACATGACCATTGTTTTTCGAGGCAACCAGGTGAGGCATACCTTAAGAGTGAGAATGTGCATGTGATTTGTTTCAGTTATTTAATCTTTTCACATTAGGTGATCTACCGTTTTAATTTTCCAGACATTCTTGCCATACAATCCTATTAGCCATACATTTAAGCAGTTTATAGTTTGCGGAATTAAAATGCGGAAAGTAAGCTAAGCTATTACAAGACTTCGGATATTTACATAGCCAAAAACAAACCCTTAAAAAAAACGATAAATGAAAGTAAAAAGGTCCTAATTAATCTATTACAACTTGTGAGAAATTACATTAATATGGTAAAATAAAATAAAGCGCGCACGAATAAAGAACGAGAGAGAATTAGGGTTTTGACCCCGTCTAACCTAATCGAAATAAAAATTATTTTTTGTTGTTTTTAATTATTTCTAAGAAAAAAGAATTAGGTTTTTTTAAAATTTAATACAAAATTAATTAGTAATTAAATTAGTTAGAAAAAATAATTAAATGACCTATTTTTGTGTTTTGTTATTTTAAGAAAAAAGAAAATAGAATTAAGTTAGAAACAAAATCCTAATTGTTCTAATTAATTTTAATTTATTTACAAAACAATTAAAGTTACCTAAAATTAAATTAAAACCTAAAATTAATTATTCGAGTTTATTATAAAAAATCAAAGGTTTGTGAAAAATGTTAAGTTTTATGAAAAAAAAATTTAAACAGAAGGAATACAAATAGGTAAGCGGATAAATAGAAAGGAAGAAAATCAAAACCAATAGGGGTGGTTGTTGAACCCACGCCCTTAACCTTCTCAGGATGTCTGCCTCGCCATGTATTGGTGTCATGTGTTGGCTGTTCTGTTTTGGCCATTTGTGTTTTGGCCTCAACGTTCTGTAGGAAGAAAATCAAAACCAATAGAGGTGGTTGTTGAACCCACGCCCTTAACCTTCTCAGGATGTCTGCCTCGCCATGTGTTGGTATCATGTGTTAGTTGTTCTGTTTTGACCATTTGTGTTTTGGCCTCAACGTTCTATAATGAACCTGCATGGGACCCTGTCTAAATCTGCAGTGTTGAATCTCATGAACACATTAAATAAATTATTATATATTATGAAATACAAATAAAGCCAATATATGAAAAAATTTAATGTTAAAACTGATATGGCATGTATGAATGATTATACCCTTTTGATCATGGAGATCAAATCAGCCTTACCCTTACTAGAGAAGTAGTGATATGAATGCTTAGGAAAATAAAATAAAGTACTTCTCCAGTAAGGGTAAGGCTGATTTGATCTCCATGATCAAAAGGGTATAATCATTCATACATGCCATATCGGTTTTAACATTAAATTTTTTCATATATTGGCTTTATTTGTATTTCATAATATATAATAATTTATTTAATGTGTTCATGAGATTCAACACTGCAGATTTAGACAGGATCCCATGCAAGTTCATTATAGAACGTTGAGGCCAAAACATAAATGGTCAAAACAGAACAACTAACACATGATACCAACACATGGCGAGGCAGACATCCTGAGAAGGTTAAGGGCGTGGGTTCAACAACCACCTCTATTGGTTTTTATTTTCTTCCTACAGAACGTTGAGGCCAAAACACAAATGGCCAAAATAGAACAGCCAACACATGACACCAATACATGGCGAGGCATACATCCTGAGAAGGTTAAGGGCGTGGGTTCACTAATCACCCCTATTAGTTTTGATTTTCTTCCTTTCTATTTATCCGCTTACCTATTTTTATTCCTTCTGTTTAAAATCTTTTTTCATAAAACTTAACATTTTTCACAAACCTTTGATTTTTTATAATAAACTCGAATAATTAATTTTAGGTTTTAATTTAATTTTAGGTAACTTTAATTGTTTTATAAATAAATTAAAATTAATTAGAACAATTAGGATTTTGTTTCTAACTTAATTCTATTTTATTTTTTCTTAAAATAACAAAAACACAAAAGTAGGCCATTTAATTATTTTTTTAAACTAATTTAATTACTAATTAATTTTGTATTTAATTTTAAAAAACCTAATTCTTTTTTCTTAGAAATAATTAAAAACAACAAAAAATAATTTTTCTCTCGATTAGGTTAGACGGGGTCAAAACCCTAATTCTCTCTCGTTCTTTATTCGCGCGCTTTATTTTATTTTACCATATTAATGTAATTGCTCACAAGTTGTAATAGATTAATTAGGACCTTTTTACTTTCATTTATCATTTTTTTAGGGTTTGTTTTTGGCTATGTAAATACCCGAAGCCTTGTAATATCTTAGCTTATTTTCCGCACTTTAAAATTCTGTAAATATTAACTGTTAGATGTATGTTAATAGGATTGTATGGAAAGACAAACTGAAAATTAAAACGGTAGATCACCTTAATTGTGCAAAGATTAAATAACTGAAACAAATCACATGCACATGCTGACTCTTACGGTATGCCTCACTTGGTTTCCTCAGAAAACAATGGTCATGTCCCTCGAATGTAGGGATACCCTTAGCAAAGACCCTCGGTTAAAATCATCATAAAGATCATGGTCCCTCGATGTCCCTCGAAGTTGCCTACGGTATATGATCTTGTCCCTCGATGTTGCCTACGAATATATGATGACAGTCCCTTCGAAATGCTAAGGTATCCTTACATGTTGCCTTCAATGACCATTATGTCCCTTTCGAATTAACCCTTACAAATTCCAACGACGGTGCTACCTATTTCACAATAGTAGGATAGTATTGTCTAAAGGAAACAAACATAGAACAATTCTTTTTTCGAGTAGGTAGATGCTAGTAGGTACTTGCTCAAAACAAACAAACCTTTTTCATACTTACACTCTTTCAAACAAAGTTTTCAAAAAACGCTTCGTAACACTCTTGAAGACAGAAGCAAGGGTTAAATCGAAGTCAAACAAAAAAAACTTTTTCAAATCACACAAACACAAAAGCAATTTCAAAAATGATGAGCAAGTACCTAAGAGCCCGTGGAAAACCACTGATAGAAAGGGTGTTAATACCTTCCCTTTTTATAATCTACCCCCCGTACTCAAAATATCTCGAAAAAGGAATTTTTCTGTGCTTTTTTCCTTTCCGGTTGGATAAAATAAAAGTCGGTGTCGACTCTTGCTTACCGCGACATTTGCAAACAAAAAATGCAAAACAGAAACCAGTATTAACAGTCGGTTCTGCCACCGTATCACATGTTCCAACTCTACTATTGCCTTTATATCCTCGAGTGTCTCATCACTTTGCTACTTGGTTGAAGGTAGATCAAATTGATTAGCGTCGTCCGAGCTTGATAGTCGATACCGAATTCTGTTTGCAAGGTGATCCAATGAGACATAGTGTTACGCTTTAATCCCTAATTTTTGCCTAGACCACCCTTTCGGGTTTTCAGTCTACCGGGATACCCTTTTTTGCCCAAGCCACCTTTTCAGGTTTTTGACTTGCCGGGTGTACAGATTTTTTCATTTTCATCCCTTATTTTAGCCCGAACCTTTTTGGTTCGCCGGGAAGCCCTTATTTTTGCCTAGGTCAGTCGACCTAGCGGGTCTTTGATTATGCTTAGTATTTTTTCACTATGTCTGCATTGACGGGGTGAGGAAGGTCGTCACCATCCACGATGGTTAGAATCATAGCTCCTCCTGGGAAAATGTTCTTAACCTTAAATGGCCCTTTGTACGTAGGGGTCCATTTGCCTTTGGGATCACCTTGAGGTAATATGATGCGCTTGATCACCAGATCCCTAACTCAATACTCTTGTCGTCTGACTTTCTTGTTAAATGCCTTGATCATCCGTTTTTGATACGTTTGACCATGACAAATAGCAGTAAGTCTCTTTTTGTTGATTAAGTTTAGCTGATCAAGCCGGGTCTGGATCCAATCGTCCTCACTCAAACCTGCGTCCTTCATAATCCGAAGAGAGGGTATCTGAACTTCGATAGGCAAGACTGCTTCAATGCCATACACCAAAGAGTAGGGTGTTGTCCCTGTTGAAGTCCGTGTCGAAGTACGGTACCTATGAAGAGCAAATGGTAACATCTCGTGCCAATCTTTGTATGTCACTATCATCTTCTGCACAATCTTCTTGATATTCTTATTAGCTGCTTCAACAACCCCATTCATCTTCGGCCAGTAAGGAGAAGAGTTGTGATGCTGTATCTTAAACTGTTTGCAGAGCTCGGTGATCATCGTATTGTTAAGGTTTGTACCATTGTCCGTAATGATCCTCTCTAGTACACCGTATCGACAAATCATATTGTGCCGAATAAACTGTGCCACGACGTTCTTGGTCACTATAGCAAAGGAAGTTGTCTCAACCCATTTTGTAAAGTAATCAATTGCTACCAGGATGAAATGATGCCCGTTGGATGCAGTAGCTCTGATCTCACCAATCATATTGATGCCCTACATTGAAAAGGGCCAAGGAGCTGTCAAGACGTTCAGAAGGACTGGAGGTATGTGCACCTTATCAGCATAGACTTGGCACTTATGACAGGTCTGAGAATGCTGATAACAGTCGATTTCCATGGTGGACCAATAATATCCTGCTCGTAGGATCTTCTTTGACATAGTGTGTTCACTGGAATGAGTTCCGAAAGTACTTTCATGTAACTCTACCATAATCTTTTCTGCCTCGTTCTTATCGACACATCGCAGTAAGGTTGAGTCATGGTTACGCTTGTAAAGGATACCATTGCTGATGAAGAACTTCGCAGTGAACCTCCTCAGAAACTTCTTATCATTAACAGATGCATCCTCGGGGTACTCCTGAGCCTCAAGATACCTCTTTACCTCGTGAAACCAGGGTTTATCTGCTACTTCTTCAGTCTCAATATCACAACAATGTGCAGGTTCGTCCAATCTCTCAATGGTAATCTAGGGAGCCTCATTATCCCACCTGACCTTGAACATAGAAGACATCGTAGCTAGTGCGTCCGCTAAATGATTCTCCTCTCTCGGGAAGTGTTCAAAGGTTATCTCTTCGAAATGTGGAAGTAACGTCAATACATACTCTTTGTAAGGAATAAGATTTGGGTGTTTCGTATCCCACTCGCCTTTGATCTGAATGATCACTAGAGCGGAATCTCCGAACACACTCAAGAACTTAATCCTTAGGTCAATAGCTGCTCGAAGGCCCATGATGCATGCTTCATACTCCGCCATGTTGTTGGTGCAGTTAAAACATAATCGAGCGGTGAACAAAGTATGACAGCCTTCAGGAGATATGATCATGGCGCCAATGCCATTACCCAAAGCGTTTGAAGCTCTGTCAAAATACATAGACCATCGGGATCCCTCCTCAGGGTCCTTCATTCGGTCCAGGTGTTTCACAGTCAGTTACCAACATGATGTTCTCATCCGGAAACTCAAAGTTCATAGACTGGTAATCATCCACGGCCTGATGAGCCAAATGATCTGCCAACACACTCCCCTTGATTGCTTTCTGGTTCGTGTATTGGATGTCATACCCAGTCAAGATCATCTGCCATCTTTCTATTCTTTCAGACAAGGCAGGCTTTTCGAAGATATACTTGATTGGATCCATCTTTGATATCAATAGGGTAATGTGAGTCAACATATACTCTCTCAGCTGGCGAGCAACCCATGCCAAAGCACAGCAAGTTTTCTCGAGCAGTGAGTATCGGGTCTCACATTCGGCATACTTTTTGCTAAGGTAGTAAATAGCATGCTCTTTTCGGCCAGACTCGTCATGCTGCCCCAGCACACACCCCATTGAATTGTCGAGTACTGTCAAGTATAAGATCAAAGGTCTCCCTTCAACTGGAGGCATCAAAATAGGTGGCTCTTAGAGATATTCCTTGATCCTTTCGAAAGTGGCCTGACATTCATCATTCCATCTTACCACTTGATCTTTCTTCAGTAGCTTGAAAGTTGGCTCACAAGTAGCAGTCCTATGTGAAATGAATCGGGCAATGTAGTTCAGGCGTCACAAAAAGTCTCTGACTTCTTTTTCTGTTCGGGGAGCTGGCATTTCCTGTATAGCCTTCACCTTTGCAGGATCCACTTGAATACCTTTATCACTAACGACGAAACCCAATAGCTTACCAGACCTTACCCCGAAGGTGCACTTGTTCGGATTTAACCTCAGCTTGTACAATTTCAACCTGTCAAATAGCTTTTAAAGATGGTCAAGATGTTCCTCTTTAGTTTGGGATCTTGCAATCATGTCGTCAACGTATACCTCAATCTCATGATGAATCATGTCATGGAATAAAGCGACCATGGCGTGCTATATGTTGCCCCAACATTCTTCAATCCAAATGGCATGACTTTGTAGCAAAAGGTACCCTACTGTGTAACAAATGTTGTCTTTTCCATATCCTCGGGAGCCATTTTAATCTGATTGTAACCGGAGAAACCATCCATAAAGGAAAAGACCTTATGATGTATGGTGTTGTCGACCAAAACATCGATGTGAGGCAGAGGGAAATCATCCTTGGGGCTTTCCCTGTTCAGATCCTTATAGTCAACACACATTCGAAATTTACCATCTTTCTTCGGCACCAGAACCAAGTTGGCAACCCACTACGGGTAAGAAGTAAATACTAGAAAACCGGCATCAAATTGTTTCATAACCTCAGCCTTGATTTTCTCAGACATCTCTGGGCGCATTCGACGAACTTTCTGCTTCACTGGAGGACAATCTTATTTAGTTGGTAAGCGGTGAACCACAATATCAGTGTCCAACGCAGGCATATCTTCATAAGACCAGGCGAAGATCTCAACATAGTCATGCATCATTTGTATCAACCGTTGCTTAACTCTAGACTCCAGATTTGCACCGATCTTAACCTTTTTCTTGTCTTCTTCTGTACCCAGATTCACTGATTCCACTGGCTCTTCATGGGGCTGTATGGCACTCTCTTCCTGTAGTAACAGTCTAGCAAGTTCCCTAGGAACTTCGTAATCATCCTCACCTTCGTCCTCGGCTTGGTTGATCGGACTTTCAAAGTCATAACTGGCAGTAGCAAAGTCGTTATCAGTGGGATCCATAGTGGATGTGGACCTGTATTATGATATGTGAGTGTGTGTAAGACTATAGCTGTTTTAATAAAGTGCAAGATAGAAAAACAAGGAGCGCAAAATGCAAGAGAACGTCCAATGCTTTATTGATGATATATGGAAATGACAAATATAAAGCCCTCATAAACAAAGCCACGGTGTCTCGGGAAAGGCACCGGGCCGTAAAGTTTTAAATTGTCTGTTAAAGAACTCAAAACAAAAGTCTATTGCTGTGTAATAAAAGAAATAGGCACAAAGTCCTTCGCCGTCCAATTGCTTAATTCGCCGTCGGTAGTCGGGTAAATCCAGCTGTCAATATCTGACTCCTCTTCATCATCAGCATCTTCCATGGAAGAGACCACTTCAATAGTATTGACTCCCGAGTCATGCTTAGGCATGGGAGCAGTTATGACGTTAGGCTTTTCCGGCGTGTCAAATTCAATCTCTTTAGCTTCAATCAAATCTTGCACCTTATTCCTCAAGGCTCAGCAGTTGTTCGTATCATGTCCTGGGCTATCGAAGTGATAAGCACAACGGGCTTTCGGATTATACAGCGGTGATGTAGTATTGGGATTCTTCGGAGCCTCCCTTAGAGTCACCAAGTTGGTCTTCGACAATTGCGGCAAAATTTGAGATAAAGTCATACTGAGCCGAGTATACTGCCTTTGCTGTCTCTCTACTCTTTGCTGATTGTTGCATTGTGGGGCAACACTTGGTCTTGATATTACTACCGCATTAACTGCTTGGCGGCGTTCAGATTGATTATGGCTCCTCGAGCTGTATACTGCACTAGCTTCTTTTCTGAAAGGCTTCTTTTCTGTACTTGACGGAGCACCTTTATGTATCTTACCACTCTTAATACCAGCTTCAACTCTCTCCCCAGTCAAAATTAATTCAGTGAACCCAGACGATGAACTTCCGATCAAATGATTGAAATATGGACCAGACAAGGCCCAAGAAACATATCCACCAACTCCCTATCAGGTAGAGGGGGGTTGTACTCTTCCATCAAGATCTCTCCACTTCTGAGCGTAATCCTTAAAACCTTCGCTTGTACCCATAGACATACCCTGAAGTTGGGTACGCGTGGGAGCAAGGTCGGCATTATACTGGTATTGCTTATAAAAAGCAGCAGCGAGGTCCTCCAAATTACGGATGTTAGCTCCTTCCAGTTGATAGAACCATTCAAGTTGAGTCCCTGACAGACTATCTTGAAAGAAATGAACCCACAGGTTCCTATCAGCAGTATATGGTTGAATCTTTTTGACATACGAGCGAAGGTGTAGCTTCGGGCAGGATACCTCATCGTACTTAGCAAAGACAGGAGCTTTAAACTTATGTGGGATCACCACCCCAGATGCCAAACCCAAATATTCGAAGTCCAACCCAGGTATCTTCTGGATCTCCATTGCACTCAGCCGGTCTTCAAGTTGCTTATATCTATCCTCGGCAGGAGGATACTGGTCTTCATCAAAATTCGTGTCATTATCAGAGACCACAGGACTAGGCCCCTTTCTTTCTTCTTGATTTTCTCCCCCTCCAGATGAATGGGACAAATCAGTTTCCTGTCGCAAATTGTTCCCGAATCTGCGACCCATATTCAGGAGGACCACCTTTTTCTTCTTCTTCTTCTTCTTCTTCTTTTCTTTCAAGATAAGAGACTTCAAATCTTGCTGCCCTTTGGCCAAATTCAGGAACAACTCTTGGAATTGTGCATTCTGAGCTTGAAGAGCCTTGATGGCTTGATCAGTAGGTGTTTCAGAAGACATGATTGCTGAAATAAACAGCGAAGAAGATGAGAAACCTGTAATGGTACCTGTGATGATGGTGCATGGGAATGAAATGCATATGAAATGATTTCAAAGACTTTGGGAGATTCAAATTTGTAAACCAAAATAAACACACTTTATTAGATAAAACTTGTAACAATGTTTAACAAATGTCTTTAAGGCGTTACAAAAGAAATACCGAAAAGCAAATCTAAACTAGAAACAAAAAAGGACATCAGAAATCCCATGGTCTCTTTCCCTTCGTGCTGACATAGTCGTTGATTGTCCTCTCATTCTCAAGCTTCCTTGTAAGCTTCAGGACCTTCCGTTCCTGCTCATGATACTTCTCTCTGTAGGTATCCCTTTCTTCCTTTACCTGGATCCAAGATCTCTTCAATGCCCCTAAATCAGTAGGCATGTATGGATGGATGATCGTATAAGGAACACCTTATTCATTAGTATGCTCTATGATCACTGGCAAAACTACTTCATAAGGCATCCCCATCTTTTGAGCACGGGCTCGAACCCACTGGAGATATGGTTGCATTGGGAGAGAAGTCTTCATTCCTAGCTCATGTGGGTCAGACCTGTTCACCATACCCCAAGCTCGTATAAACCTGTGGCGATGTCCCTCAACATCCCCCTTGTAGTCAAAGACAATGCCTGTAAGCAGCAGCTCATGAGGACCATCTCTCCGAGCTCGTCCAAACTGTCGTAAAGCCAAACAAGGATTATAGGTGATACCCCCTCTAATTCCAAGAAAAAGGAACATTAGGGTATTCCCCACATCAATCAATGATAGCTACTCATTCCATATATTTAGAACTCCAAAGGATGTCTGTATGAGCAAGGGACATGATTCTGTAAGCCCAACCTACGCCTTCCTCATTCTTCAAAACAGACTTGGGGAGGTGCAAAATAAACCACCTCGCCAGCAGCGGCGTACAACACAAGAGGGTCCCCCTTCTTCGCACGGTACGATTATAGAGATCATGTAGAATGTCACCAAGAAGAGTTGGCACTGGGTTACGAGACATGAAGATCTTGATTGTGTTCACATCAACGAAAGAATCTGGATTCGGGAACAGAACCAAGCCGTAGATGAGGAGAGCCAGGATGTCTTCAAATGCTTGAAAATCCAAGTTATCCCAGAACAGTTGAGCTTGATCGATCAAGAACTTAGCTAAGAAACCTTTAACCCCACTCTGAGTCTCCCAGTTAGATACTACATCAGCCATTTTTAGATGTAGGGCTGAAGCAATATCCTCTGGCCTAGGAGCTATCTCCAAATCTATAAAGGGTGTCTGCTCGAGGATAGATATACCCAGTAAATCAGAAAACTCCTCCAAAGTAGGGACTAACTGATAGTCCGGGAAGGTGAAACAGTGATGCAATGGATCAAAGAACTGGAATAACACGCTCATCATTTGTTCATCCAACTTTGAAGTGACCAAGCTAAGGAGGTGACCATGTCTTCTAACAAAGGAAGAAGTATCAGGAACCTTTGAGACTAACTCTCTGAGCTGAGCAGGGATTTGCACGAAGCTGATTCGAATGGTATTTCTGCGCATAGAAGCCATAATCTGCAAAACAGAACAAAGATGAATACCCTCGGTCTTTGAAATGGTTAGTCTAATGAAATATGCATGCAATGTCATGATGCATGATGTCACGATAAAACACACAACAGGTATCACAGATAGCAAACATGGTAAAGGCAAACAAGTCACACAAGAGCCCTTAAATTTCAGGCTGGCATGGAGTTTAGGTATTACCCTCTTGCAGTTTAGTTGGTTCAACCTGTCCTAATAATAGTAATCAGGTTCCAGAGGTTCTCAATATCACTGACCATCCTCCATCGGTCATAATTCTAGTCATGTAATCTTTTCTTGCGGTCGGAACCATCTCGAGAGTATGGTCTCAATGAGTGTAGCATACTGCTACTTTCTATGGCCAAGTTGGTCAATTATAGGTTCTAAGGTCAATTGATGCTTAATGACCCATATAGCAGCCCCATACTCTCTGTGATACGGTGGGAGAACTGACTTGAGGTTTTGCATTTGTTTTCGCACTTGTTCGGTTTAGCAAGAGTCGCCACCGACTTTTTGTTTTATCCTAAAGGAAAGGTTAAAAAGCACAGGAAAAACCTTTTGAGATGTTTCGTGGGTTTGGGGGGTAGATTATGAAAATGGAAGGTATTAGCACCCTTTTCATCCATGGTTATCCATGGGCTCTTAGTTACTTGGTTTTAGATCACTTGCCTTTGATTTTCAAATTGCTTGAAATGGTGGTGTGTGTGTGTATGTTTGAAAATGTTTTGAAAAAGATGCCTTTGTCTAGGCAACCGTTGTAACAATTCTTTACTCGAATGTTTTACAAAGGTGTGTGTCTTTTCGAAAAGATGTTTCAATGTTTTTGAAAGTTTGTTTTTGAAAGTGTTTGTGAAGTGGGTTTTGAAAAGTAGGCAAGTGTGTTTTGCAAGTTGATCAAGTAACTAAGAGTTGTCTACCCCTAAATTTACTCAAAGATTTTTCTCATGTTTTAACCCTTTTAACAGTATTGTTCCATCATTGCATTGGGTGGACAATCTTGTGTTAGGATGTTAACGGGACAGGTGCGGGTCATCGTATGGACCATGAATGCAATGGTGCCAAGTGTCTTTGGAAATTTGCTTGAAGGGACTTGATCATTTGTTTAGGCAACTTTCGAAAGCGTCATCGAGGGACTATGATCATTTGAATCGTTTTGTTTTGCCAAAGAAACTTAACGTGCAAGCATGGCCCATTTTGGAAGGCAACGAGTGGGATTACCCTAGGGGTGCAAGTGTAAATTGTGTATTGATTGTCATGCCTTTATCTTTGTATTAGGTTATCTAGCGGTTGATTTTATTTACATACAAACCCTAGGTCTAAACATGGTATAATTGAAAGCGATAAATTGCGAGAATTTAAAGTCCTAAACTATTACAAATAAGTATCCGGGAGTGGGGGTACAAGTATTTACAAATGGGGGATGATACTTGTCGGAATAGTGGTGTCCGAATATATTTACAACCAAATCGAATCAATCGCAATGTAAAATGTAATGTATAGCAATGTATAAGAATAAAAGCAATGTAAATGTATCAAAAGTATTTGTGTAAGTGTATGTGATTATTTACAAGTGATACAAAATGTTAACTTAATGCAAAATTGAGTATTTTATTTATTCTTTTTGTATTTTTTTGTTAATATGTATAAACAAAAGATTTAATTAAAAGAAAGTAAAAGTTTTAAGTTTAAGAAAAATTAAAGTTTATGTATTTATATATAAACAAATGTTTAATCAAAAAAAGAAATAAAAGAAAATCTATTTTCTTATGTATTTATTGATATGTATTTTTAATTATACTAATAAAAGAGTAATTGAGAAAAATAATAATAAAAAAAAGAGTTAGTGGATTATTTTACTTTACAAAATTTAATTATGTTATAAAAAGAAAATAAAAGAGTTAATAAAATTTGATGTAAAAAAAATTAATGTGTTAATTTATTTAACAAAAAAAGAAAAAAAAAGAGATATGATATGATAAGAGAGAAAAAAAAGTATTAGTTAAAAATAATTAAAATGGGCTTAAGGGGAATTTGGCCCAAACGCTAAATCAGAATAAAGGAAAAGAGGGGGGTGCGCATTGAAATGGGCTTAAGGCGTGTCAAGGCAGAGGCAGGCCCAACCGGACTTCACAAATTTTGCAAGGGTTTCAATGTTTTGTTTCACTTGGCGTTAGGGTTAGGCAATACAGAGGCTCCGTTTCTCCGTTTCTCTTCATCCCTTTACTTTCTCAAAGCGTGCTTTCTGAATGAAATCTCCGCCTTTGGGCCACCAGGCGCCACCGTCCGTCTCTTCTTCCCTCCATGGTTGGGCAAAGCAAAACGAGAAAAGGTAACGATTACGCCCCCTTTCTTTATGTTTTAGGGTTTTAGGAATTGCATGATCTTAACCTTTTACGTACTGATTCTATGATTATTATTATGTCTTGTGAGGTGTGAGAAGGAAATAAAAGGAGTTATACCTTTGTTGGCTCGCTGCTTGGAGAGGAGGAGAGGCGGACTTGGAGGCACGTAGGGTGGCCGGAGGCGGAGGGATACGATGCTGAGCTTGCTTGGAAAAACTGGTACCTTTATCTCGCTTTTGTGGTTTTGTGATGCTCTTCTCTGAAAACCCTAGCTGTAATCGCCTCTTTTCCTCTTCTGACTGCCTGCCTCTGTATGATTTTGATTCTTTTCCTCTTCTTCTGTTTGCCCTTTGCTTCTGTATGCTCTGAGATGCCTTGGATATTAACCTGTGATGAAAACATTCTGAGGGTCTAGTTGGTTTGAACACTTGGATCTGAGTTGCTTGTATGACTTGCTTTTGAGATTATTTGATGATGATTTTGAGTATTGTTGAACCCTATGATGAAATTATTCTGAGGGTGTTGTTTGGATATGCTGGATACTTTGTCTATTTTGCTTCTGAATCTGGGAAATATTGATGTTGTTGGTTGGCTGTTATGACAGGTTTGTATGGTTAGGCTATGGCTTTTGTTTGTTACAGATTAAGGCTTATGCAGGTTGGGCTTGAAGCTTGAGGCTTCAGGCTGTTGAAACAGGTTACAGGCTTGGCTTGAGGTGAAAACTGAGTTTTGGTTTTGGCCCCAGGTTTGAATGGCTTGATGCTGTTTAAGGCTTGGACATAGGTTTGTGAGTTGGAATGCTTTGAAGCAGGTTACAAGCTTGAGGCTGTTTGGAATTTGACAGTTTTTAGGCTCTTTTTTCTCTCTCTCAATAAAGGCTCTAATGCTTTGTTTTATAACTTACAGGATCTTGGTTTGTGTTTTGAAAGGCAGGATGTGTTATCTTTTTTGTGTGTATTCGTTTCCTTTTTGAATTTGGTCTTGGTTTGAATATCAATGCTTGAGCAGGTTTGCAAGGCTTGAGGTTTTCATTCTCTGTGATATCCTCTGCTGTATATATTCTGCCTCTTCCCTCTATGTGTTCTGATACATCCTGTTTATATCCCTTTTTAGCCTCTAGCCTGCTGTACTGTAAGCTCCCTTCCTCTCTCTTTCTCTCTCCAGATTAAAAAAAGCATTTTTATTGCTTAATTTTGTCTTTTCTGAAAAAGTAACTGGCTTTGAAAATGATGACTTGGAATGTCGCTTGCATTGTGGTCTTTCTTCTGCATACTTTCCATATTTCTTGCATACTTTGTATACTTTGTTGACAGTTTTGAATAGCCTTTGGACAATTTGGATAGTTTGACATCTTTGGCTTAGTTTGTGCAGTTCAGTTTGCAATATGTGACTTGGTTAGGCATTATGCTTCTTTGACAACTTGTTTGCCAATGTACATCAGTTTGCCTTTTGGACTTTATACTTGGTTTGGAATTTTGAAATGGGCAATTTGTTCTTTTGGCATATTCTTTGGTTTGACAATTTATGCAGTATGGTAGCTTTTGGGCATTTCACATTTTATTTGCAAACACTATTCCTATCCCTCTTTGTGAACCAAGAGAAATCTTGTGATTTGCAGAGAGGGCAAACAAACTGATTATGGCCAGTTACTTTTAATGATGAGCCTTAAAATAATTGTCTGCTTCTTTTTTTCTTAATTCATATGCATTTGACTTTTTCCTTTTCTTTTTGCAGGTAAAATCAATTGAGCAATGGGGAGCAGCAAAAGATGAAGATTTAGAAAACTTAGGACATAGCTTTATTTTACTTTTAATTATTTGTAATAACGTTATTTGTAAATACCGTAAATGTATTCAAATAACATTTGTACTCAATGATTAAAAGTAAATAAAAGTTTAATCCTTTTTTAATTCTTCTTCAAATGTTTATTTAATTATTTATAATTCTTAAATTATAATAAATGGAAATAAATCCCAATTATTCTAACTCAGAATAAATAAACAATTAATAAACAATGTGGTCTTGATATCAATCAATAATAAACCCGGCGTTTCAAATAGCCATAAGCATTGCACAGTCAAATCAAACAAACATCCATATTCCTTTGCCTTTACTGATTAAACCGAACAGTGCAAGTTCTCAATTCAAATGCCTCAGCCCATATCCCAGAGTAAATTCAAAAAGAACGGTAGAATTAATTCTTTCTGAGAAATGTGCGCACAAAACCCTGATTCTTGATTTAATGTCGAAGAAGCGCCTGCCTGATTAAAACCTGAGCCAACTCAACCAAACCCTAGCAATCTGCTTGAACTGCTTCAAAAGTTAATGGAAACCCTAATTGGGATAGACTGATAAGAAAAAGTCTGTTTGACTGATTCTTAAGTTAATCTGAAAAAAATCAGGAAAAGCCCGAAGCTGTGCTGTGATTTCTTGTGAAAAAGAGGAGGGCAAATTTTGGTGTACAACACTCTCCTTGTTGCTCCACAAGGGGTATCAGTACCAACTAATGTGCCACATCAACGTAGCTACTGCTTCAACCGTATCGGTCTACGCCGTACAGTTCCCTTATAGTCTATTGCTACTTACCTAAAAGGTGTCCCCCAGATCCGGGTTAGGATCTATAGTAACTCCAATACAAATCCCACAAAAATAAAGCAATCAAATCAAACAATAGAAAACAATATGATGAACTAATCCTAAGGTACACCCCACTTATTAATTCCCCAGCAGAGTCGCCAGTTCTGTGATATGGTGGCCAGAACTGGGACTTGTTTCCCTTTTCTAGGGATTTGCTGGTTTGCGTTTTGCGTTTGTGTTCGCAAAATGTCGCGGTAAGAAAGAGTCGCCACCGACTTTTATTTTATCTAACAAGGAAAGGAAAAAAGCATAGAAAAAAATCATTTTTCGAGATATTTGAGTACGGGGGGGTAGATTATAGAAAGGGAAGGTATTAGCACCCTTTCTATCCGTAGTTATCTACGGGCTCTTACGTACTTGCTCATCATTTTCAAAATTGTTTTCTTTGTGTTTGTGTGATTTGAAAAGCTTTTGTTTTGACTTCGATTTAACTCTTGCTTCTATCTTCAAGAGTGTAATGAAGTGTTTTTTGAAACTTTGTTTGTAAAGGAGTGTAAGTGTGAAAATTTGGTTTGGATTGAGCAAGTACTTAAGAGCTAATCTACCTACTCGAAAAAAAAATCGTTCTATGTTCGTTTCCTTTAGACAACTCTATCCCACTATTAGTGAGTAGGTAGCACCATCGTTGGAGTTTTGAGGGTCAATTCGAAAGGGACGTACGGTCACTAAAGCAATGTTAGGACGTCTTAGTAATAACCCTAATGTCTTAGATCAATTATTCGAGGCAACAATTCTGAGGCGACCATTCCGAGGCAGTTTTTCCGAATCGGGACTTTGATCTTTGGTTAGACAAAAGGACGACCACTAAAGCACCCTATACTCAATGACCATTTACCGAAGGCAACCAAGTGGGAGTGTACCCTAGGAGTGCGCATGTGCGAGTGATTCAATTTCAGATTATTATCTTTGCACATTTAGGGTTATCTAACTGTTTTAAATTTTACATACATTCTAGTCATGCATCCTAATATCATACATCTAACAGTTTAATATTTCGCGGAATTTAAAGTGCAGAATTTAAACTACGCTATTACAAGGTTTCAGGTATTTACATAGCCAAAAATAAACCCTTTGAAAATAAAGCGATAAAAGTAAAGACCTAATTAACTATTACAACTTGTAGGCAGTTACAATAATAGGGTAAAAATAATAAAATAAAGCATGCGCGATGAAATTAGAAACGATACGAAATTAGGGTTTTGACCCTTTTTAACCTAATTAAAAGAAAAATGGTTTTTTGTTGTTGTTAATTATTTTTAAGAAAAAGATTAGGTTTTAAAATTAAATATACAAATAATTAGTTTAAATTAATTAATGAAAATAATTACATGGCCTATTTTGTGTTTTTTGGTTATTTTTAAGAAAAGAAAATATAATTAAGTAAAACCCTAATTATTCTAACTATTTTTAATTTATTTAAAAAAGGAATTAAAGTTATCTAAAATTAAAAACCTAATTTAATTAATTTAATTTTTGATAAAAAAACAAAATCTAAACCTAAATTGATGAAAAGTATTATTTTTGTGATTTTTTTGATAAAAAGGAATTATTTAATTTGTTAGTAAAATAAAATAAATAAATTAAATGAAATAAAAAGAAAAAGGTGAAGAAATTGGGCCTGAGAAGAGCAGCTTGGGGGGCGTGCAAAAATTAGATTTCCGGTCCAAGACCAAAAGTTCCACGTTTGACTCTCAGGATCTGGTGTTACACGTTGACTGTGCCTCATGATGCTCCCTCATTGCTGGCCTTTGGATTTGGATCTCAGGACATTTGGCTGATGGGATGGTGAGGTCATATGGTGGACCTTTGGCTCATGTACGCATGAGATCACCTGAAAGAAATCAAGAAAAATGCAAATGTTGGAGGCAGGGGTCGAACCCCTGACCTCAAGCTTCCCAACGCCTTAACGCTTGCCTGGCTACCACTGGGCCAATTGTTCTATTTGTTATAATAATACAAAATAATAATCAAATATTAAAAAGGCCTTATGTATCAAATCAACGCGCATTTTTTTAAACAATCCAATGGTTGCTTGCCAGCTAGTCATCTTCCTCCTTGGATTTGTTGGTAAAAGTTCCAAACTTTTACCTACGGACGTTTGTCCGTAGCTACAAGTCCTGCAAATCTCAAAACTCAACACAAGCGTGATAAATAAAAACGAAGGCCATGGACAACTTCGTCTGGATCTGCTGAGTTCATTGGTGGCCCTTTCATGGCCTAATTTTGCCTGTAAACAAAACTCCTAAATCGAACCATAAAACCCTAGCTATGGTGAAATCCAATACAAGCCATGAAAATGCAATCAAATGTTACATGAAGCTTGCAAACATGATGGTGATCAAGAATATATCATTAATTCATGCTATCAATGTCTAAATCATGCCAACCGAATTCAAAAATACATGGATGTCGTGATGGACTTACAGTGTGATATTGGGCCTGGAAACGCTTGTTCTTGATTGCTTTTGCTTGCTAGGGATCCCAGGAAGCGATTGGAATGGTCCAAGGGTCTTGAATTGGCCTCTAAGTACGAATTCAATTCACCACTTTTTCTTGTTTTTTCCAAGTTTTGTTCTTGATCACACGCCTCCTTCTCTAGCCTCTTTTGGTATGCATTCCTTCTATATGTATTGAGGAATGAATTAGGGTTAAAACCCTGGCCTCAATCTTCCTCCATCAATGTCCTTGATCTTGATTTGATTCACCTTAAAATCTTTCCAAAATTGCCTAATTCAATCTTTTTATACACACCATGCCTTTACACGAATTTGATCTCATGCTAGCTGGATATTAAGACCTGAATCATGTAAAAAATCTTTGAATTTCAATGTTTTGGATTTTATATGATTTGTTTTGATTTAAAATGATTTAATTCAAATAAAAATCAAAATAAATAAGATAATGACATATGGAAAAGGCTAGGGCTCGTGGACCATGTTTCCAACTCAAAACAAGTGCAAAAGATTGGGCCCATTTGGCAAAATTTGAAGTTTTAGGCATAGTTGACTTTTGGCAATTTTGCAAAAAAAGGTCAACTTCACCAATGCATAACTTCCTCAATTTTGACTCTTTGAAGGTGTCCTTGGACTTTTTAGAAAGCTTGAGATGTCCTCTAAGAAAACCTTTTAGTCTCATCTCAATTTGATATTCCATTTTTATGTATGAAGCTTTGCTAAAAAAGGTGTTTTTGTTGACTTTTCAAAATGACCTATAATGTCCAAATTCATAACTTCTTGTGGTTGCATATTTTGAACTTGGTAGATGAATATGGATTGTAGATAATTTCATCCTCTTAAAAATGAGCTTTGGATGAGTCATTTCTCATAAAGTATGATAAAGTTATGCTTGGTCAAAGTTGAGTTGACTTTTCCTACAAAACCTTAATTTAGCAACTTTTGGTTCTTGATGAATTATGAGCAATCCTTGATGAATCATGATCAAACCTTGATAAAATGATGAAATATACTTCAAAATGAGGATGTTGACCAAAAATCTTGAAGTTTGACTGTATGTGGGCCACAGTTGACTTTTCCCTAGCATAGTCGATTTTCAGGCCTTTGAGCAATTGACTGAGCAAACTTTCTCTGTAAGGCTTGAAACTTGACAGGATGATCTTGAGAACATATTAGGACATTGGTGAGAATTTGGGATCCCTTGGACTCAAGTATCTTGATGCAACATGAAACCCTAATTTGAGGTACACTGCCTTAGGAGAGAGCTTGTCTGGTCAACCCTTGGACTTCCTTGATCAACTTGAGGATCTTTCTTGAAATGTTTTGAGAAAAATGGGAGGGAAAATTTTGGGGTACAACACCATGAAAGCCTGAAACTTAAGGGCTATTGTGTGACTTGTTTTCCTTTACCATGTTTGCTATCTGTGATACCTGTTGTGTGCTTTATCATGACATCATGCATCATAACATAGCATGCATACTTCATTAGACTAACCATTTCAAAGACCGAGGGGATTTATCTTTGTTCTGTTTTGCAGATCATGAGTTCTATGCGCAGAAACACCATCTGAGTTAACTTTGTGCAAATACCTGCTCAACTCAAAGATTTGGCCTCGAGAATTTCTGATACTTCCTTATTCATTAGAAGACATGGTTAGCTTCTTAGTTTGGTTACCTCCAGGTTTGATGAGCAAATGATGAGTGTGTTATTCCAGTTCTTCGATCCAGTGCATCATTGTTTCACCTTCCCGGATTATCAGCTAGTACCTACTTTGGAAGAGTTTTCTCATTTGTTGAGTATATCCATCCTCGAGCAGATGCTCTTCACAGGTTTAGAAGAGACTCCTAGGCCAGAAGACATTGCTTCAGCTTTGCACTTGAAAAAGGATGATGTAGTGTCTAATTGGGAGACACGGAGCGGGGTTAAAGGTTTCTTGGCCAAGTTTCTAATGGATCAAGCTCAACAGTTCTGGGATGACTTGGACTTTCAAGCTTTTGAAGACACTTTGGCTCTCCTCATCTACGGCTTGGTTCTTTTCTCGAATCCAGATTCCTTCATAGATGTGAATGCGGTCAAGATCTTCTTGTCTCGTAATCCAGTGCCTACTCTTTTGGGTGAAATTTTACATGCTCTCTATACTCGTACTGTGCAAAGGAGGGGGACCCTCATGTGTTGCACGCTGCTGCTGGCGAGGTGGTTTATTTTGCACCTCCCCGAGTCTGTATTGAAGAATGAGGAAGGTGTAGGTTGGGCTTACAGAATCATGTCCCTTGCTCATACGGACATCCTTTGGAGTTATAAGGACATGGAAAGAGTAGCTGTCATTGATCGATGTGGGGAATACCCTAATGTCCCGTTGCTTGGAATTAGAGGGGGTATAACCTACAGTCCTTTCTTGGCTTTACAATAATTTGGACGCGCTCGGAGAGACGGTCCCCATGAGCTGCTTCTTACAGACATTGTCTTTGACTACAAGAGGGACGTGAATGAGCATCGCCGGAGATTTATACGAGCCTGGAGCATGGTGAATAGGTCTGACCCTCAAGATCTAGGACTAAAGACTTCTCTCCCTATGCAACCTTATCTCCAGTGGGTTCGAGCCTGTGCTCAAAAGTTGGGGATGCCTTATGAAGCTGTTTTGCCGGTGATTGTAGAGCATACTAATGAAGAAGGGGTTCCTTATACCATGCTTTATCCCTTCATGCCTACTGATCTTGGGGCATTAAAGAGATCCTGGATTCAGCTGAAGGAAGAAAGGGATACCTACAGGGAGAAGTATCATGAGAAAGAGAGGAAGATCTTGAGGCTTAAAAGGCAACTTGAGAACGAAAGGACAATCAATGATTATGTCAGCACGAAGGGAAAGTGACCATGGGATTTCTGAATTTGTTTGTTTCTAGTTTATATTTGTTTTTCAGTTATTTCTTTTTGTAACGCCTTAAAGGCATTGTTAAACATTGTTACAAGTTTAATCTAATAAAGTGTGTTTTATTTTGTTTTACAAATTTGAATCTCCCGAAGTCTTTGAAATTGTTTCATACGCATTCCATTACCATGCACCTCATCACAGGTACCATTACAGGTTTCTTATCTTCTTCGCTGTTTATTTCAGCACAGAATGTCTTTTGAAACACCTACCGATCAAGCCATCAAGGCTCTTCAAGCACAAAATGCGCAATTCCAGGAAATGTTCCTGAACTTGGCGAAAGGGCAGCAAGATTTAAAGACTCTCATCTTGAAGGAGAAGAAGAAGAAGAAGAAGAAGAAGGTGGTCCTCCTGAATATGGGTCACAGATTTGGGAATAGGTTGAGACAAGAAACTGATCTGTCTCATTCATCTGGAGGAGGAGAGAATCAAGAGGAAAGAAAGGGTCCTAGTCTTGTGGTCTCTGATAATGACACTGATTTTGATGAAGACCAGTATCCTCCTGCCGAGGATAGGTATAAGCAACTCGAAGACCGGTTGAGTGCAATGGAGATTCAGAAGATACCTGGGTTGGACTTCGGAGATCTGGGACTAGCATCTGGGGTGGTGATCCCACACCAGTTTAAAGCTCCTGTCTTTGCTAAGTATGATGGAGTATCTTTTCCAAAGCTTCATCTCCGCTCATATGTCAGAAAAATTCAACCCTATACTGCTGATAGAAACTTGTGGGTTCATTTCTTTCAAGATAGTCTGTCAGGGACTCAGCTTGAATGGTTCTATCAATTGGAAGGAGCTAACATCCGCAACTGGGAGGGCCTTGCTGCTGCTTTTTACAAGCAATACCAGTATAATGTCGACCTTGCTCCCACGCGTACTCAGCTTCAGACTATGTCTATGGGTACAGGCGAAGGCTTTAAGGACTATGCTCAGAAGTGGAGAGATCTAGTTGGAAGAGTCCAACCCCCTCTGTCTGATAGGGAGTTGGTGGATATGTTTCTCGGGACTTTGTTTAGTCCATTTTTCAACCATTTGATCGACAGTTCATCATCTGGATTTACTGAATTGATTTTGACTAGGGAGAGAGTAGAAGCCAGCATCTAAAGTGGCAAGATACAAAAAGGTGTTTCATCAAGTACAAAAAAGAAGCCTTTCAAGAAAGAAGCTAGTGTAGTTTACAGCTCGAGGAGCCAAAACTGACCTGAACGCCGCCAAGCAGTAAATGCGGTAGTAATATTAAGACCCATTGTTGCCCCATAATGCAATAATCAGCAGAGAGTATAGAGACCGCAAAGACAGTATACTCGGCTCAGTATGACTTTATCACAAATTTTATCGCAGTTATTGAAGACCAACTTGATAACTCTGAGGGAAGCCCCGAAGAATCCTAGTACTACATCTCCGCTGTATAATCCAAACGCCCGATGCGCCTATCACTCGGATAGCCCGGGGCATGATACCAACAACTGCTGGGCCTTGAGGAATAAGGTGCAAGATTTGATTGAAGCTAAAGAAATTAAGTTTGACGCACAAGAAAAACCCAACGTTATGACTGCTCCTATGCCCAAGCATGGAGTAAATGTTGTGGACGGTGATTCATTTGTGACCTGTGTGGAAGAAATTTATACTCCGTTGATGACAGTAAAGAAGAACCTATTATCGGCCGGTTTATTTCCGGGTTGTGGCGAAGGTTGCCACCTATGTTCAATCCTTCCTGCTGGTTGCCATTTATTGAAATCAGGTGTTCAACGCCTGATGGATAACAAGGAGATCTTTTTCGAGAAAACTTTGACTCCGTTGATTCCCGTTGAAGATGTTTCCATAATAATCATTTCCGCCAATCATTCCAAGGCTTCCTCGAGAAAGCCTGTTAGGATTACATCCGTTTTGAGAGTTGCTCCATTGATCATTACTATTCTTGGTCCTATCCCTTACACTTCGGATAAGGCTGTCCCGTGGCACTATGGGGCCGATGTGTATTATCATGGGATCAAACAAGAATTGAAGGTTGAAGAGGCTGATACTGATGTCAGCAATATTGTCGGGTCTAGCAAGGTTACCCGAAGTGGAAGACTCTTCTCTCTTGAGATTTCCCCTCCAACTGTTCGAAAGCATGTTGCTATTCCATCTGCCAGTACATCAGCTATTGTCCCAGTTCATACTCCAACTATTAGCCCTGTCGCCGAGCCATCTGACGCTTGGGGCAAAGAGATCACAGGTGAGCCTTCCCGGACAGAGGTACCTAAGAAGATTGTTATAGAAACCTCTAGGCAGGAGATAGAGGAAATTCTGAAGATCGTCAAGAAGAGCGACTACAACGTAGTCAAGCAGCTGGGGCAAACCCCATCGAAGATCTCCATGTTATCTTTATTGTTGTGCTCAGAAGCCCATGCAAAGGCTTTAATTGATTTCCTTAAAACTGCGCATGTGCCGCAGGAAACATCTGCTGATCAATTCAAAGACTGTGTGGCTAGTTTGACCGCTGACAACGGGTTGGGTTTCTCCGACGCAGATTTGACTACCAAAGGAAGGAATTACAATGACGCTCTGCATGTTTCGATCGAGTGCAGGGGCACTACTCTGGCCCACGTACTGGTGGATACTGGGTCCTCATTGAATGTTTTATCCAAGAAAGCGTTAGACCGGTTGGACTGTGAAGGGTTGTGTTGTACCCCAAAATTTTCCCTCCCATTTTTCATAGAAGACACAACCCTAGGGTTTCTCGGATATTCAAGTTGGCTCAGAAATCGACCAGACAGATTCTCTTCTGGGGCAGTAAACCAGAAATTAGGGTTTCTTGCAATTCTCAAAAGAAAATGAGTTTTCAAAGATCCAATTGGCTTTCATAGGTCTTCATGCTTCCTCAAGGTTGTATTTATGATTTCTTCAAGCTACAAGATTTTGAGACGATTTTGTCTGTTCATGGTCAGATGTGATGTCGCTCACGGGTTTATCTTCAAAGAATCGGAAAAAATTTGAGTTTGGAAAACATTAAAATTATCAAATCATCGCAAGGCATTTGATTGATTTTGAATTTTCTTAAAACACAGTTTACTGAAAAGATAATGTTTGTTCTCAGAGCATGATTTGTTTGGGACAAGAGATGGAAGTTAAGACTGTCATTTAGGACAATCATGATTGTAGGATCCATTTTGACCAGATGATTTACGTCCTTAAAACATTTGTTTGGTTAGGAAATGGAATATACAGTGCGTGTTCGTTTGAAATGCAGTTACAAAGTTATTGGGATTACTTGGAATTTAAGTTACCAGACTGGAACATTTTATTTCAAATATCTTGATTGGGAATTTCAAAAATCAATTAGGATGCGAAGAGAAATTACAAGTTGTTGTTGATAAGGGATTTCAAGTTATAAAATGACACCAGAATATTTCATGCTACAACTCAAGATTTTCTCCAATTTCAAACATTGTTACAAAACAATTTATTCTTTCAATACTTTATATTTTACAACTTATTGTATTTAAAGATGAATTGATACTATTGGATACAATACATCAAAATACCAGAGTAATCTTTCTAAGTTACAAAGAAAATTCAAATGAATGTTTGGCCTAGGAGAATTAATCTATGCCTAAGTTTGTTTGAAGATTGAAGTCGTATCAAGATTCCTTTGCTTATCTCCAAGACTTCCATGCTTACCACAGACTTCTTGCGTTCTTTGCTTTGTCATATTCAATTTTGCTCACATGAAAACAAGAGAAAACAAACATGATTAGTGCAAAATTATATGGGCATGAACAAGAAATTTTCCAAAAGGTATTCATCATTAAGGTTTGCAAAGTGGAATCAGAATGCCATTTTATTTCATCACAACCTATTTCCCCTAATTGCAAATCACAAGAAGGTTATCCTTCTTGGTTCACAAAAAGAAAGAAGAAGAGAAATTCACGAGCATGCTACAAAAACAAAATGCTACAAACTGAACCAAACAAACAACATTACAAACTGTCCAAACAACAAACAACATTACAAACTGTCCAAACAACAAACAACATTACAAACTGTCCGAACAACAAACAACAACATTACAACAGTCTAAACCAACAACATCAATAAAAACGAGGTAGCAGTATGACAAATAGCTAGATGCTAAGTCAAATAAAACTTGCTCAAGAAATCATCATTTTCCAACTGCAAACCGTTCAGAATTAGTAAAAAAAGGCAAAAGAGCAAATTGCTTTTTTATTGTCATTGAGAGATAAGAGAGGAAAGAAGTCACCTAGTCTATAGAAATGCCCAAAATGCACATCTTGCAAAAGCTCTATTGCAAAAGGAAGAGTTGCTGCAAACCCAAGAATCATCAAAATTGCTAAAAAACAAAACCTGCTGTAAGCAAAACCTGTTGTAGAGACCAAAGGCCAAGAGGCCATAACATTTTGAAGAGTCAATATAACAGAAGCAGGGAAATCAAAAAGAGGAGAGAGCAAAGAGAACAAAAACTAGTAACCATCATCAAACCAAACCTGTAACAAGCCTAAAACCCAAACAGCAAACCAGTAACATAATCCAAGAAAAATCTCAAACTGTTAACCATCAAACAAAGCCTAAAAACTCCCATCACTGAACCAAGCTTCAAACTCACAAAAACCAGAACCAAGCCTCAAACACAAAACCTGTGAACAAGCCCCAAAATCGGAAGAACAAAAAAAAACAGCATCACATCCCAAAACCTGTGAACAATCCCCAAAACCAGAAGAACAAAAAACCTGCATCACATCCCAAAACCTGTGAACAAGCCCCAAAATATAAAAAAAACAGTAGCAAAGCATCACAACCCAGAAAACACAGTAGCAAAGCTTCAAAAGTCCTAAAATTGTGAACGAAGCAAAACTCAATAAAAATAGCAACATAACCATCACAAAAATCCCAAAACCAGTAACAAGCATCAAACTAAAAAACAGTAGCAGGCTTCCAAAATCCCCAAACTGTTAATCATCATCATTCAAACTAAGAAAACAGAAGAGGTTACCAACAAACCAGTGAATCCACGCTCTCGTCCTCGTGAAACTTCTGCCACCATTGAACACAGTCCTCGGTCTCGCCTCTCTCTTCCTATTTCGTAAGAGGAAAATTGTAAAGCTCCAACAGGTATGAATTCTTCCTCCTAAATCTTCCATAAGCATATAATTTCTGCATTTAAGATAGCAAAAGTTTAATTAACAGAAAACACAACAAAGTTAGGAAAAAAAATCAATGAAATTTGTAAGCTCTTTGAAAATGACAGAAATCTTACCTCTTCAAAAAAAATCGTTAGGACTTGATTAGGGAGGCGAGAGGGTTATGTTCCGGCAACAGAGAGTTTTAGGGAGGTCAAGGATGGACCAGTTTCGGATCTTTTGGTTTTAAATCTGAATTCAAAGTTAGGGTTCTCAAGAGATGCAAATCGCGGCGAGACAGAGAAGCAGTAGGAGCGATTCGTTCGCGAAATGAGACAGGGACGGGTAGTGAGGGCGTTTAGAGGGTTTCAGCAAATGGTAGGAGATGAAAAAAGATGAACAAAGATGAACTAGCGGCGCCGTGTGAGTGACAAAAGTTCCAAACCCTAATTTTTTTATTATCTCTTAATCGTTGGATAAGTTTGGTTTAAGAAATTGGATTTTGTTTTGCTAACATGAGTTTGGATAGCCCAGCGAAATCCCTAAGCCCAATCTATTTGCTGGCTTCATCCCCCTTTGCTTGTTTTTTTTACAGCAAGATAAACAAATGTTTTCCTTTGGGCCTCCGCCCCAAATCTTCCATAAGCCCATTAGTTCTTTTTTTTCTTCTGTTATACAAAAAACTATTAAAACTTAAAATATACTTTTTTTTATATAATTAATTAATTTAGACTTTGTGATTAATTTTTATCAATTTCTTTTTCTTTCTTTAATAAAATTTGTTTTAGATTTAATTTACATATAATAAAACACCAAAAAAAATAATTTAGTTTGTTTTCCTTCTTTAGATTTTACTTAAGTAAATAAAATACAAAATAATACATATAATTTAATAATTTATTTTATTTTATTTTTAGAATAGGATTTACTTTTCTCTTTTCAAATAAATACTTAAAATTTCATTTCCATATTTTGTTGATTTTATTTCATAGATTATTATAGCTTTCATTAATCGCACAAAATTTGATTTGGTTGTATTGTTTGCTATTTGGATTTTGCTATCGCATTTGATTCATCCCCATTTGTAAAAATTGTACCCCCAATCCCGAATACTTTGTAATAGCGTAGAATTTCAATTCCCGCAATTTACGGTTTTCCTTATACTGTATAGTAATTAGGCGTGTATGGAAAGATTCAAAAATCAATTGCTAGATAACCTAATCAAAGAATAAAATAACTTGAAACCAACACACTTTTTCACACGCGCACCTCTAGGATAACTTCACTCGTTGCCTCAGAAATACAATCATGTCCCTCGAATATGGGACGCTTTAGCAATGACCCTTTGATAAAAAAGATCGTAGTCCCTCGATGACCCTCGATGTTGCCTTCGATAAAACAATCTCGTCCCTTACAAAAATTGCTAAAGCGTCTCATAAGTTACTTTCGATGATTGTAAAATTGACCCGCGCCTGTCCCTTCATATCTAACGATGGGGATTCTTACCAAATCAATGGTAAGATAGCACCATTAAAAGGAGGAAGAAAAGAACAATTTAAGACCTTTCGAGTAGATAGATTCGCTCTTAGTTACCCGCTTGCTCACGATAAAAACTTTTTACACCTACACTTTCATTTCAAAACATTTTCAAAAAGACAAAATGTTTTGTATACGTTCTTATAGAGACGAGAACCATTGCAAAACATCTTTTCAAAACACTTTTCGAAACACGATTCACAAACACGTCTTTGAACCACTTTTCGAAACAAAACTTTGTACGCGTTCTTATAGAGACGAGAACCATTACAAAGAGATTTTTCAAAATACTTTAAAAGCCCACACCACAAGCACACTGTCAAATGAAAGCAAGTGATCTAAACGAGTAACTAAGAGCCCATGGAAAACCATGGATGAAAAGGGTTCTAATACCTTCCCTTTTCATAATCTACCCCCCGAACCCGAGAAATAATCTCGAAAGGTCTTTCCTGTGCTTTTTTACCTTTCCTTTTGGATAAAAGAAAAGTCGGTGGCAACTCTTGCTATCCGCACAAATGCGATTGAAATGCAAAACATCAAGTCAGTTCTCCCACCGTATCATAGAACTGGCGACTCTGTTGGGGACAAATAAAAAAAGTGGGGTTACCTTAGGGATAGATCACCTTTACTCGCTTTCATTATTTGATTTGTGTGCTTTATATTTAGTTATTTGTATTGGGCTTGCTTTGATCCTCCACCCAGATTTGGGGCACCTTTTTAGGTAAATAGCAATAGATTGTAGAGACTGTACGACATAGACCGATATGGTTGAGACAATGGCTATGTTAGTGTGACACATTTGTGGGTACCGGTATCCCTCGTGGTGAATTGAGGAGAATACGGGGCCGCTGAGTGGCGTCATGAAGCACTAATTAACCTTAGAACCCTAATTGAACAAACTTGGCCATTAGGACGTAGTGAGGTAGTCGGCTTCGGTGTAAAGCTGAAAATTGGTTGACACTCGATACTGTACTCATTGAGGCTAGACTTTTGGGATATCTCGGCCGCAAGAAAAGGTTGTTGTGCTGAGACAATGCCTAAGAGAAAGATCGGTGATATTGAGATCCTTTAGAACCCGATCATTATTTCTAGGACAGGTTAAGCCAACTAAAACTTCAAGAGGGTACTTACCTACAAACTCATGCAAGCCTAAAACATAGGGATCTGTTTGTTGTGTGTGTATATGTTTGCTTGTACATAAACATCATAAACATCATCAACATCATATGCATGCTCACTAACCATTTCAAGGATTTATAAATTTATCTTTGTTTTTGTTTTGTAGGATATGAATTCTCTCCGAAGAAACACCATCCGAATCAGCTTTGTAAAAGCACATCCTCAACTTCAAGAGCTAGCTTCAAGAGTGCCTGGGGATTCTCCTTCGACTCCTCAGTTTGGCTACATCCAACTTCCAAGAAGAGATGATGTGTGTACTATTCCAATTCTTTGATCCTGTACATCATTGTTTCACTTTTCCAAACTTTAAGTTGGTACCTACATTGGAAGAGTTCTCTCTACTCTTAGGGGTGCCCGTGCTTAATCAGATACCGTTCACCGGTCTAAAAGGGATTCCAAAATCTGAAGTCAACGCCGAAGCTTTACATGTGAAGAGGGCCGACGTCATAGCCAATTGGGAGACAAGAAGTGGGGTTAAAGGTTTTTTAGCTAAGTTTCTATTGGAAAAAGCTTGTTCATTCTGGGATGACATGGATTTCCAAGCTTTCGAAGACCTGCTAGCTCTCCTCGTTTATGGTTTGGTTCTGTTTCCTAATTCAGACCAATTCATAGACGTTAATGCTATCAAAGTCTTTCTCTCTCGCAATCCTATACCCACCTTTCTAGGAGACATCTTGCATTGCCTTCATACTCGTACCATGAAGAAAAGAGGTACCCTTTTGTGTTGTATACCCCTACTCGCTAAGTGGTTCACTTCACACCTGCCTCAGTCAGCATTGAAGAATGAGCAAAGATTGACTTGGTCTCAAAGGATGATGTCTCTCACCCACTCTGATATATGTTGGTGCTCGAGATCCTTGGAAGATATCTCTATCATTGACTGATGTGGGGAGTTCCCTAATGTACCTCTGCTTGGTATTAGGGGAGGTATCACCTACAACCCATGCTTAGCTCTTCGGCAGTTTGGGTATGCCTGAAGGGACGGCCCTCATGAGATGCTCATCCGAGGTCTGGTGTTCGACTACGACAAAGAAGACCAAGGTTACCGCCAGAGGTTTACACGTGCTTGGGGAATGGTGAACAAAGTAGATAGTAGGACTTTGGGACATAAAAAATCTATCCCTCTCGAGCCTTACCTTAAGTGGGTACGGGCTCGTGCTCAGAATCTCTTGATGCCTTACCCTTCCATCCTTTCTGTCATCATTGAGCCTGTTATTGAAGGAGACATCCCATATACCGTTCTTCATCCTGACATGCCTACCTCTCTCGAGGACCTGCAGAAAGCTTGGATTCAGTTGAAGGAAGAACGAGACACCTTTGAAACCCAGTATTACGCCAGTGAGAAGAAGGTTCTAGAGCTCACCAAACTGCTTCATGAAGAGAAAAATCTGAATACCTACATTGCTCCAAAGAGGATGCGTTCGGTCTTTTTGTCTTAAGAATTTTTGTTGTATTTTGTTTCTTTCTTTGTAAGCCCAAGGAGGCATGATGTATTCAAACTTGGTTTTATTTAATATGACGTGTGTTCTTTTTTGGTTTGGACAAATTTAAATCTTCTAAATTTCCTTGAAATCATTTGCATATTGCATCTTCATTCATCATAACATCATACAGGTTTCTCATAACATGTCGCCTTATCCTTCTACTGTTTATTTCAGTGAGATGGATGTTGAATAGACTGTGAAAGATCTTCAGGCGCAGAATGCCCAGTTTCAACAAATGCTCATGGCTCTGACAAAAGGGCAAGAGGAGTTGAAGACTCTGCTAGCCAAAGAGAAGAAGAAGAAAACGAAGAAACCAACCGGAGTTGTGATCATGGGAAGAAGGTTTAAAGGATAGACCAGGCGAACCTTGGACTTTGCAACATCATCGGGTGAAGGAGATAACCAAGGGGCTGATACCCAGGAAGTGAACAACGAACCAACATCCGAAGGAGAGGAAGAGCCTGATTACTCTGAGGAGCAATATCCTCCTGCTGATGATAAATACAAATAGCTAGAGGATCGCTTGAATGCCATGGAGATTCAGAGAGTACCCGATTTGGACTTTGAAGAATTAGGAGTCATCTCAGGGGTTGTCAAGGTCCCAACCTTCGCCAAGTATGATGGTATCTCTTGCCTAAAACTACATCTGAGGTCATATGTCAGAAAGATTCAGCCCCACACGGCTGACAAAAATCTGTGGGTGCATTTCTTCCAAGAGAGCTTATCGGGGACTCAATTGGATTGGTTCTACCAATTAGAAGGGTCCAATGTCTGTAACTGGGAAGAGTTGGCTGCCGCTTCCTACAAACAGTATCAATATAATGCTGATTTGGCTCTGACTAAGACACAATTACAGAGTATGTCTATGGGAACAAATAAGGGTTTCAAAACCTATGCTTAAAAATGGAGGGATCTCGCAGGCAGAGTCCAGCCCCCTTTATCCGACAGAGAATTAGTGGATATGTTCCTTGGCACCTTGTCAGGACCATTTTTCAATCACCTGATTGGGAGTTCTTCATCTGGGTTTACCGAATTAATCATGACTGGTGAGCGGGTCAAAGCCGGTATAAAAAGCGAAAAAATTCAAAGAGATGCATCCTCAAGTTTGGTGAAGAAACCTTTCGTTAGAAAGAAGGAGGTCAGTGCTACGCATGACCATAGGAATCAAAACAAAACCGACCGTCGTCCAGCAGTAGGGGCTGTCATGATCTCTAATCATGCGCCAAATCAGCGGTAAAATTATCATCGCAAACCAAAAGCGCCCATGAGACAATTTACCCGGATTAACATGACCATGTCTCAAGTGTTGCCACACCTTCTAAGGACCAATCTGGAAATTTTAAAGGAAGCTCCCAAGAACCCCAATACGGCTTATCCTCGCTACAACCCGAACACCCGATGTGCCTATCATTCTGGAAGCCCAGGGCACGATACAGATGACTGTTGGGCCTTAAAGAATAAGGTGCAAGACCTTATCGATGCGAAGGAGCTTGAATTTGAGTCCCCATAAACACCTAATGTAATAACAGTACCAATGCCCAGACATGGCCAAGGTATCAACACCATTGATGATGATCATTTTGTTTCCTCCGTGAATGACTTAGTTACTCCTCTGTTGACCGTTAAACAAAATCTACTGCAAGCCGGCTTGTTCCCAGGTTGCGATGAAAATTGCCACCTTTGCAAATCTCTGTCGAACAGTTGTTTGTTACTAAAGATAGGCGTCCAGCGTCTGATGACTAGTAAAGAAATCCTATTTGAAAAGCTATCCCTTATCAAGAGTTCTTATCAAGATGTTTCGATAATCACCATTTCTGACAATCCTCCCGGTGTCTCCACCAAAAGACCCGTCAGGATTACATCCGCTCCCAAAACTGCACCATTGATCATCACTATGCCAAGACCAATACCATACTCCTCAAATAAAGTTGTTCCTTGGAGTTATGAGGCTGACGTTTATTACTACGGCGTCAAGAAAGATCAGTTGGCTGTCACAAATGAAGTTGCGAGAGATATTGATCCTGATATCGGTAATATCACTGAGACCAGCAAAATAACAAGAAGTGGAAGAGTCTTCTCACCTGAGATTTCTCCAAAGACTGTTGTTACTCTTGTGATCATCCCTACTACCATTCCTACCGACACCGCCAGTGATACTCCCGTTGTTGTCCCTACTGCCGATACCAAGGGCAAAGAGGCTTTGGTTGATCCTGCCTAAGCAAGAGAACATGCCAAAGTTATCCTTGAAGTTATCCTGAAGATAATCAAAAAAAGTGACTACAACATTGTAGAACAATTGGGGCAGACCCCCTCGAAGATATCACTGTTGTCCTTACTTTTGTGCTCTGAAACTCACGCCAAAGCCTTGGTAAAGTTTCTTAAGACCGCTCGCGTGCCCCAGGAGACCTCCATCGACCAATTTGAAGACTGTGTGGCCAGTCTAACTACTGATAACGGATTGGGCTTTTTCGATGTTGATTTAACCTCTAAGGGAAAGAAGCACAACGATGCCTTGCATATTTCAATTGAATGCATGGGCACCACACTTGCCCATGTTTTGGTGGATACCGGTTTATCATTGAATGTCTTTCCCAAAAATGCCCTCGATCGGCTGGATTGCGAGGGACTCATCTTGAAACCTAGCAACATCATAGTGAGGGCCTTTGATGGTTCCAAGAGGACAGTGCACAGAGAAGTTAGTATCCCCATAAAAATTGGGACTCAGACCTTTGACTCAATTTTCTATGTGATGGACATCCTCCCTTCGTACTCTTGTCTGTTGGGTCGACCCTGGATCCATGGAGCTGGTGCAGTCACTTCCACCCTACACCAAATGCTAAAATACCCGACCAGAGGGAAGATTGTCACAGTTTGCGGAGAAGAGGAATACATGGTTAGCCATTTGAACTCTTTCAGGTATGTTGAAATGGATGGTGAATTCATAGAGACTCCCTGTCAGAAATTTGAGGAGGTTCCAGCAACGGTCGCAGCAACCAAGTCTACTCCAAAGGTCCCGGAGATTACCAGACCTCCGCTAAAAATGGCTTCATTGAAAGACAATCGAGCAGTAGTTGAAGAGGGAGGATGTACTATCTGGAGTCAGCTTCCGGATATTCCCTACAAGTCTGACAGATTTGGGTTGGGGTTCACTTTGGAGGCTCAGAAAACTGTCTGACATTCTCGCGCAGGGGGACCACCTCTGCGTATCAGCAATCAAGGAGTCAACGCCTTGGAAGATAGTGATGGCAGTTGTGACATGGATGAATGGATTTTTCCAACTATCGGCGGAGGGCTTAATAATTGGGAGGCGAAGGATTTCATTCCTATTACTTTTATTCAAGAGTAACTGTCTTTTAATATATTCAGGCTTGTAATATTTAAATAATTCAGACTCTTTTTTTTAAACCTTGTGTCTTACCCGAGGCACAATGGTCCATCTGTAAAGGTTGTCACTTCATTCTCATATGTCATTAATGAATCATGGACGCTTTTTACATCAAATTTTGTTTTCTTTATCTTTTCTTTCTTGCATTTTATTTCTTTCAAAGGTAGCTGTGTTCTTACACACACTCAAATATTGAAAATGTAGATCTACGTCCACTCAGGATCCCAGGGGTAACAGTTCTGCTATGGCCAATTGTGACTTTGAAAATCCGATCTACCAAGCCAACGATGAAGGTGAGGAAGATTATGAAGTGCCAGGAGAGTTGGCTAGGTTGTTGCAACAAGAAGACAGAGCTATTCAGCCTCATGAGGAACCGTTGGATACCATCAACTTGGGTACCGAGGAAGATAAAAAGGAAATCAAGGTGGGTGCCAATCTAGAGCCGAGTGTCAAGGAACGTCTGATTCAACTGTTGCAGGATTATGTTGAGATCTTCGCCTGGTCTTACGAAGACATTCCAGGACTGGATGTAGACATTGTGGTACATCGTCTGCTTACAAAGGAAGATTGTCCCCCAGTAAAACAGAAGGTTCGTCGTATGAGGCCCGACATGTCGAAAAAGATCAAAGCAGAAGTTATGAAGCAATTCAATGCTGGATTTTTGGCTGTCACCTCTTACCCTCAATGGGTGGCCAATGTTGTCCCTGTACCCAAGAAAGATGGTAAAGTGCGGATGTGTGTGGACTACAGAGACTTAAACAGGGCAAGCCCCAAAGATGATTTCCCACTTCCCCACATCGACATCTTGGTGGATAATACGGCGCAACAAAAAGTGTTTTCCTTCATGGATGGCTTCTCGGGCTATAACCAAATCAAAATGGCGCCTGAGGATATGGAGAAAATGACTTTTGTTACACAGTGGGGCACTTTCTGTTATAAGGTCATGTCATTCGGACTGAAGAATGCTGGGGCAATCTATCAACGCGCTATGGTAGCTTTATTTCATGACATGATACACCATGAGATAGAAGTCTACGTAGACGATATGATAGCCAGATCGCAGATGGAAGAAGAGCACCTTGATCACTTACAAAAGCTGTTTGAAAAGCTGAAGAAGTACAAGTTGAGATTGAATCCAAACAAGTGCACATTCGGAGTACGGTCTGGTAAACTCTTGGGTTTTGTCGTCAGCAACAAGGGTATCAAAGTTGATCCTGCCAAGGTTAAAGCGATACAAGAAATGTCGTCTCCTCGTACTGAGAAAGAAGTTAGAGGATTCTTGGGACGTCTGAATTACATAGCCAGGTTTATTTCTCACCTGACAGCTACTTGTGAACCAATCTTCAAACTCTTGAAGAAAGATCAAGTAGTCAGATGGAACGACGAATGCCAAGTTGCTTTTGACAAAATCAAGGAATACCTGCAAGAACCTCATGTGTTGTTTCCACCTGTCGAAGGAAGGCCATTGATCTTATATCTAACTGTTTTAGAAAACTCAATGGGGTGTGTGCTGGGGCAGCATGATGAGTCTGGCCGAAAAGAGCATGTTATTTATTACCTGAGCAAAAAGTTTACCGACTGTGAAACAAGATATTCACTACTCGAGAAAACTTGATGCGCTCTGGCATGGGCTGCTCGCCAGCTGAGACAGTATATGCTGACCCACACTACTTTGTTGATATCTAAAATGGATCTGATAAAGTACATCTTTGAGAAGCCTGCTCTTTCTGGGAGAATAGCAAGATGGCAGATGATCCTGACAGAATATGACATACAGTATACTACCCAGAAAGCTATAAAGGGCAGTGTATTGGTTGATCATCTTGCTCACCAAGATGTAGAAGACTATCAGTCCATGAAGTTTGAATTCCCGGATGAAGACATCATGACGTTAGACAACTACGAAGAGATCAGGCCATATGACGGACCTGAACAAGGATCCCGATGGACCCTGTTCTTTGATGGGACATCCAACGCACTTGGTAATGGTATCGGCGCCGTACTCATATCTCCTGAAGGATGTCATACTCCCTTTACTGCCAGAATTTTCTTCAACTGTACAAACAACATGGCAGAATATGAAGCGTGCATCTTTGGTCTCAAGGCTGCCATAGACTTGGGGATCAAACACTTGGATGTATTTGGATATTCAACCTTGGTCATCAGTCAAGTCAAAGGGGAATGGGATACCAAGCACCCCAATCTTATCCCTTATAAAGAACACGTGTTGACATTGTTGCCGCATTTTAAGAAGATTACCTTCGAGCATCTCTCGCGAGAAGAAAATCAGCTAGCAGACGCATTAGCTACAATGTCATCTATGTTTAAACTTAATTGGGATAACGAGGCTCCTCAAATCACCATTGAGCGGATGAATGAACCAGCCTACTGTCACGAGATTAATACCGAAGAAGTAGTGGACCAGCTTTGGTTTCATGAAGTCAAAAGGTATCTCGAGTCTCAGGAATATCCAGAAGGAGCTTCGGTGAATGACAAGAAATTCCTGAGAAGGTTATCGACTAAATTCTTCCTTAGTAACGGCATTCTGTACAAACGCAGTCATGACTCTGTATTGCTTCGGTGCATAGGTAAGGCTGAGGCTGAAAGGATCATGGGTGAGCTACATGAAGGCACTTTTGGTACTCATTCTAGTGGACATACAATGGCAAAGAAAATCCTACGGGTTGGCTATTATTGGTCTACCATGGAAGCGGATTGCTATCAACACTCTCGAACTTGCCATAAGTGTCAAATTTATGCCGATAAAGTACATGTACCTCTGGTTCCTCTGAATGTCTTGACGGCTCCTTGGCTATTTACTATGTGGGGAATCGATATGATTGGGGAGATCAAGCCTACAGCCTCCAATGGACACCGTTTCATCCTAGTGGCCATTGATTATTTTACCAAGTGGGTTGAGGCAGCTTCCTTTGCTTCCGTTACTAAGAATGTGGTCGCCCGGTTTATCAAGCAGAATCTCATCTGTCGGTACGGTATCCCAGAGAGAATCCTTACTGATAATGGTACAAATCTGAATAATACTATAATCACCGCCTTGTGTGAGCAATTCAAGATTCAGCATCACAATTCTTCCCCTTACCGGCCAAAGATGAATGGTGTTGTAGAAGCTGCTAACAAAAACATTAAGAAGATCATACAGAAAATGACAGTCACATACAAAGACTGGCATGAGAGGCTACCGTTTGCTCTCCATGGGTATCGTACCACAGCTCGCACATCAACTAGGACAATACCTTTTTCTCTCGTATACGGCATAGAAGCTGTTTTGCCTATTGAGGTTTAGATCCCCTCTCTGAGAATCATGAAGGATGCTGGTTTGAATGAAGAAGATTGGATTCAGACCCGGTTTGATTGACGAGAAGAGGCTTACAGCTATCTATCATGGTAAGATGTACCAAAAACGCATGATCAAAGCTTTTAATAAAAAGGTCAAATGTCAGGTATATCGGATCGGTGACCTGGTAATCAAGCGTATCATTTTGCCACAAGGTGATCCCAGGGGAAAATGGACCCCTACATATGAAGGGCCATTTGTAAGCAAAAGCATTTTCTCTGGTGGAGCAATGATCTTGACTACTATGGATGGCGACGACCTCCCGCACCCGGTAAATACGAACATAGTTAAAAGATACTACGCATGATCAAAGACCCGCTAGGTTGACTGGCCTAGGAAAAAATAAGGGCTTCCCGGCGAACCAAAAGGGTTCGGGAAAAAATAAGGGATGAAAATAAAAAAAATTGTACACCCGGCAAGTCGAAAACCCGAAAGGGCGGCTTGGGCAAAAAAGGGTATCCCGGTGGACTGAAAACCCGAGAGGGCGGTCCAGGAAAAAGTTAGGGATTAAAGCGTATGACTATGTCCCATTGGGTCATCTGGAAAATAATCTTCAGCGTCAACCAATCAACTCAATTGGCTCTAAATCAATCCAATCGACTTCGCCGAGGCAACCAGCGGACAAGACATTCAGAGACATGAAGGCTATAGTAGAACGGGAACCCCTTGGAATTATACCACATAGCTATCTTTTATTTGTATCAATCTTCATTTTTTTACGACGACATTCTCTTGCCAGAATGCTTTGTCTCATTGTACAAAAAACACTTGTTCAAGTTAATACAAAGATATCCCTTTTGAAAGTGCAAAACCATCTTTTTTTCTTATTTCTATGATTTATTTACAAAAACGCCCAATGATTTATTTTTGAACATATGCATTTGAACGTGATTACTGTTACAAATAAATAAATAAAACGGAAAGACAATTACTAATGACTTTAAGAAATAGAGTAATATCTGTGAGCCATTCCATAAAACCCTCGCAGGTACTTTCTCCAGCCAGAGCAAAAATTTCCAACCACTGGTCCAAAGTGTCCCCAGCAAGTTTCCCAACTCCTCATATTTCCCAGCAGAATATCACAAGCAATGTATAGCTTTTCCCTTCTGCAACAGAGTTTTTACTTGGAAAGTCACCCATCAGTGCTTCAAAAGGGGATTTATTTTCCCCACTTCCAGCAACGCTACGGTACAAACAATCTTTACTTTTCATACATTCACATACATACGTCATAGCATTGGCAACTCAAGTGCATACAGTGCAATCTCATTTATTTTGAGAAGCAAACATCACACCATGCATCACATACATCATAGCATTGCATACAATTAACTCTTCACCTTTCTACAGGAAAGAGACATTTGACAGTTATTATCAACAAACTTCCGACAGACACAAATTTTCAACAAGTCAAATACAGATTAGTTTCCGAGAAAAGACTGATTTTTACTGGTTCAGATAAATCTCTCAACGGTTTATTATGATTCATCTCCAGATTATTTCGCTGGTTCAGATAAATCTCTCAACGGTTTGTTTTGATTCGTCTCCAGATTTTTACTGGTTCAGATAAATCTCTCAACAGTTTATTTTTACTGGTTCAGATAAATCTCAACGGTTTATTCTGATTCATCTCCAGATTATTTCGCTGGTTCAGATAAATCTCTCAACGGTTTATTCTGATTCATCTCCAGATTATTTTGCTGGTTCAGATAAATCTCTCAACGGTTTATTCTGATTCATCTCCAGATTTTTACTGGTTCAGATAAATCTCTCAACAGTTTATTCTGATTCATCTCTAGATTATTTTGCTGGTTCAAATAAATCTCTCAACGGTTTATTCTGATTTGTCTCCAGATTTTTATTGGTTCAGATAAATCTCTCAACGGTTTATTCTGATTCATCTCCAAATTTTTACTGGTTCAGATAAATCTCTCAACGATTTATTCTGATTCATCTCCAGATTATTTCGCTGGTTCAGATAAATCTCTCAACGGTTTATTCTGATTCATCTCCAGATTATTTCGCTGGTTCAGATAAATCTCTCAACGGTTTATTCTGATTCGTCTCCATATTTTTACTGGTTCAGATAAATCTCTCAACGATTTATTCTGATTCATTTCCAGATTCTTACTATTTCAGATAAATCTCAACGGTTTATTCTGATTCATCTCCAGATTTCACTGGTTTAGATAAATCTCTCAACGATTTACTCTGATTCGTCTCCAGATTTTTACTGGTTCAGATAAATCTCTCAACGGTTTATTCTGATTCATTTCCATATTTTACTGTTTCAGATAAATCTCTCAACGGTTTATTCTGATTCATTCTCTGTTCAGATCCAGTTCAAACTTTCCGTCAACAATCACTTTTGGATGGCATCTATAAGCCCATCTCCGACAATTCTCCTTTGTTTCTCCAAATGGCATATTTAAGCCCATTTCCATACACAATCAAACCAGTGCGTCATCAAGTGCAAATTTATGGGCACTCTAGTGTTCAATCATCTTCTACTTTCAAGCCACAAACGACAAACATGTCGATCTTGCTTTTCAAGTTTAAGAAGATTGAACAGGGGCAGCTGTTGTACCCCAAAATTTGCCCTCCCATTTTTCATAGAAGACACAACCCTATCGTTTCTTGGATATTCAAGTTGGCTCAGAAATCAACCAGACAGATTCTCTTTTGGGGAAGTAAACCAGCAATTAGGGTTTCTTGCAATTCTCAAAAGAAAATGAGTTTTCAAAGATCCAATTGGCTTTCATAGGTCTTCATGCTTCCTCAAGGTTGTATTTATGATTTCTTCAAGCTACAAGATTTTGAGACGATTATGTCTGTTCATGGTCAGATGTGATGTCGCTCACGGGTTTATCTTCAAAGAATCGGAAGAAATTTGAGTTTGGAAAACTTTAAAATTATCAAATCCTCGCAAGGCATTTGATTGATTTTGAATTTTCTTAAAACGCAGTTTACTGAAAAGATAATGTTTGTTCTCATAGCATGATTTGTTTGGGACAAAAGATGGAGGTTAAGACTGTCATTTAGGACAATCATGATTGTGGGATCCAGGTTGACCAGATGATTTACGTCCTTAAAACATTTGTTTGGTTAGGAAATGTAATATACAGTGTGTGTTCGTTTGAAATGCAGTTACAAAGTTATTGGGATTACTTGGAATTTAAGTTACCAGACTGGAACATTTTATTTCAAATATCTTGATTGGGAATTTCAAAAATCAATTAGGATGCGAAGAGAAATTACAAGTTGTTTTTGATAAAGGATTTCAAGTTATAAAATGACACCAGAATATTTCATGCTACAACTCAAGATTTTCTCCAATTTCAAACATTGTTACAAAACAATTTATTCTTTCAATACTTTATGTTTTACAACTTATTGTATTTAAAGATGAATTGGTACTATTGGATACAATACATCAAAATACCAGAGTAATCTTTATAAGTTACAAAGAAAATCCAAATGAATGTTTGGCCTAGGAGAATTAATCTATGCCTAAGTTTGTTTGAAGATTGAAGTCGTATCAAGATTCCTTTGCTTATCTCCAAGACTTCCATGCTTGCCACGGACTTCTTGCGTTCTTTGCTTTGTCATATCCAATTTTTCTCACATGAAAACAAGAGAAAACAAACATGATTAGTGCAAAATTATATGGGCATGAACAAGAAATTTTCCAAAAGGTATTCATCATTAAGGTTTGCAAAGTGGAATCAGAATGCCATTTTATTTCATCACAACCTATTTCCCCTAATTGCAAATCACAAGGAGCTTATCCTTCTTGGTTCACAAAAAGAAAGAAGAAGAGAAATTCATGAGCATGCTACAAAAATAAAATGCTACAAACTGAACCAAACGAACAACATTACAAATTGTCCAAACAACAAACAGCATTACAAACTGTCCAAACAACAAACAACATTACAAACTGTCCAAATAACAAGCAGCATTACAAACTGTCTGAACAACAAACAGCAGCATTACAACAGTCCAAACCAACAGCATCAACAAAAACGAGGCAGCAGTATGACAAATAGCTAGATGCTAAGTCAAACAAAACTTGCTCAAGAAATCATCATTTTCGGACTGCAAACCTTTCAGAATTAGTAAAAAAAGGCAAAAGAGAAAATTGCTTTTTTATTGTCATTGAGAGATAAGAGAGGAAAGAAGTCACCTAGTTTATAGAATTGCCCAAAATGCACATCCTGCAGAAGCTCTATTGCAAAAGGAAGAGTTGCTGCAAACCCAAGAATCATCAAAATTGCTAAAAAAACAAAACCTGTTGTAAGCAAAACCTGCTGTAAGCAAAACCTGTTGTAAAGACCAAAGGCCAAGAGGCTACAACATTTTGAAGAGTCAATACAACAGAAGCAGGGAAATCAAAAAGAGGAGAGAGCAAAGAGAACGAAAACTAGTAACCATCATCAAACTAAACCTGTAACAAGCCTAAAACCCAAACAACAAACCAGTAACATAATCCAAGAAAAATCTCAAACTGTTAACCATCAAACAAAGCCTCAAAACTCCCATCACTGAACCAAGCTTCAAACTCACAAAAACCAGAACCAAGCCTCAAACACAAAACCTGTGAACAAGCCCCAAAACCGGAAGAACAAACAAAAAATAGCATCACATCCCAAAACCTGTGAACAAGCCCCAAAACCAGAAGAACAAAAAACCTGCATCACATCCCAAAACCTGTGAACAAGACCCAAAATCAAAAAAACAGTAGCAAAGCATCACAACCCAGAAACACAGTAGCAAAGATTCAAAAGTACCAAAATTGTGAACAAAGCAAAACTCAAAAAAACCAGCAACATAACCATAACAAAAATCCCAAAACCAGTAACAAGCATCAAACTAAAAAATAGTAGCAAGCTTCCAAAATCCAAAAACTGTTAATCATCATCATTCAAACCAAGAAAACAGAAGAGGTTACTGACAAACCAGTGAATCCACGCTCTCGTCCTCGTGAAACTTCCGCCACCACTGAAAACAGTCCTCAGTCTCGCCTCTCCCTTCCTATTTCGCAAGAGGAAAATTGTAAAGCTCCAACAGGTATGAATTCTTCCTCCCAAATCTTCCATAAGCATATAATTTCTGCATTTAAGATAGAAAAAGTTTAATTAACAGAAAACACAACAAAGTTAGAAAAAAAATCAATGAAATTTGTAAGCTCTTTGAAAACGAAAGAAATCTTACTGATCGGGACTTTATAAGTATGTCGGGATACTAACTGCAAGTATACAGTTCAGTCATTCTAGTTTTAAAAGATTATCGAACCCACAGAGACTGAGGATCAATCGCATACGATCTAATGCTACAGTTTGTCTAACTAAGCGATGAATATTCGATTTTTGGGGGAAACAGTTTAATTAAAAATAATAGTACTAATTATACTGGTATGTGATAATCGGACTTAGGGAATTCGGTGAATCGCTTGGCCTATAAAGTATTTCGATAAAAGCTAATTGTTTAAAAACCTGAGACATACACTCTCGTGTTTATGAAATAAGTCATGCTACTAAACCTAGTGGATGCACTTTAAATTTAATAACACTTTTTGAAAACAATTTGAATTTAATTAATTTATTAAAACACTCTCGTGTATTTAAAAATCAATGCTTCGTTACCACTATCTAGGTTGAACCCCAGCTCTCGCATGCAGGTTCTTGCCTTAATTAATTTCCCACTCTCGTGGCAAAATCGTGTTAATTAACCTCTCACTCTCGTGACAAGGATAGTTAAATTAATCTTGGAAATTGGAAACCAGAAATTGTTTTATAAATATTTTTGGCCAAGGTATCACTGAATTCTTTCAGTTCTTACGGTCACATACCGGTATTAATAATTTAGCCAGACATAATTAACTTAACAGCAATACAGTTCAAAATATAATTCATGGCAATAATTGGCATATTATAAAAACTGAATGAATAATAATTGCAATATAAAAAACCTGGAATCAAAGTTGCTATGGTAATCTTGAGGTAATACAATAATCCAATCTTCGAGCTTGACTTGCAGTAAATGATTCGTGTTAATTCTTGAAAGAAGAATTAACACTTAAAACTAAAAACTAAGACTTTGAATGAAAATTATAGGAAAATGAAAACAGAATTCCAAAACAAGCAAATTGGAAAATAAATGCAAAATAAAATAATATTTGTTCTGAGGAAAATTCTTCGACCCTTGAACTGTGTACTGGTACACATATATATAGCATAGGAAAAATCAGCAGTTTTTTGAATTCTTGATGAAGTCTTCAGTGGAGAAAATACAGGAGCACTAATAGTGGTGGCAAGAAAATAGGGGACTCAGTAGAAAAAGGGAGAATGAGTCTGCCCTTAACACCCACGTCTCAATCCATGCATAACGTCCACCTTCACACGCGTGACGGTCGTCACAGGTGGGTGACGGTCGTCACGCGCTGAAGTAGTGCCTTACGCTCGTCAGTGGTGTGTGACGAGCGTTTCCTTATGTTGGGGGGTGTTACGCCCATCACAGGGACGTGACGACCGTCACTGTTCCAGAAGTCCAAACTTTGTTTTTTTTTCTTTTTCTCTTTGTTTATTGTCTAGCCTTCTTCATGTTGTCTTTTTCCATCGGTTTGAGTCGACAAGTGTTATACCTGCAAAAAAGACAAATAATCTCGGAATAATCGGGGGTTAGACGACTTAATGAAATATAAAATCGGTAAAAAGCATGGTAAGTATACGATATGTTTTCCCGTTATCAAATTCCCCCATACTTAAACCTTTGCTTGTCCTCAAGCAAATAGTCATTCGAAAGGTCGGACAAGTTTTTGTCAAGTGCATAAGCATGACATACCTTGGATTTTTAAAGTGGTTTCGAGAAATCCTCGTCGGTTCGGCCAATACTTGAGTAAAACACTAAAGATACGCTAATGACGCAAGCAATAAGCTTAGTCGTAGACTTCCATTTTAAACGAGCTATCCAACAGTTCCATTATAACTCTGCCCGGAGTTACTCGTATCTATTTCACCCGGTTTCGTTCAGGCGCAATTACATTAAGCCCTTTGTCTTAGCACGCACGTAGTGGAGTAACCGGTTAGTGACTTTGATCCTTTAGCACGGGGTCTGGTACATGAATGTGGCAACCCTGGATATGTTATCCAAATTGGAGGTTGTGGGGGATCGGGCCGTAGCACGCCCTACCGAGTTCAGAACCAGATACCTCTGAACCAACCAACACTGGATTCCTTCATTATTTGCTCAGCTCTTATATGTGCCCGTATATTTTGGTACACAGATTTTATTTTCTTTTAGCAGCGAGATAGGAAGGATATTTTTAGAATCAGGCATCAAACACTTATATTCATCGATTCTCCACGTGGTTTGTGTCAAGACGGTGCTGACTGCTAGTATAAACTACTAGGGGTTACTTCTAGAACTTGAAACTCCAAATATCGGTATAATGGTTATTGAAATGGATCGCGTAAGTAGGAAGTCTACGGTGACAGAACTGTATCGATCTTGTTATGTCGTTTTCGGCTTCCTCAATTGGGATTTCATTAAAATAGGTATGTCGGGCTAATGCGAGAATAATAAAAAAATTTCGGTATGGCAAAATAAAGCGAAGAATTTGAATCGAGACATATCGTAAGAATTTACTAGTTTATAAAAGATTGAAAGGTACCTCTCCCACACAAAATTTGACATTGTCCTCAATGTTGCGGTATATATGCGGGGAAGTACAATTACAAAAACAAAAGGAAAAGAAATGAAACAGAAAAAAAATAACAAATTACATAGAAATTAAAGAATGACTACTGGTGACCACGTCCTCTACTCCTGGTGCGAGAGCGTCTGGTAGGAGTGGCTTCAGTGTCGGTGTCTTGGAAGCCAAGGGTGTTCATATCTATCCTCAAGGCGTTAAGCTCTGACATGGCCTCATCTAACCTCGCATTCATGTTGCGCTGCCCGGTCAAGATCTGAGCGTTTTGGGCGCACAGAGACTCAAATTGCTCGGCTTGCCTCCTTTCAAGCGCCGCATTCATTAGGTTTTGCATGTGGAGGGCGCGGAGGATGTCTTCAAGATTAATAGGGGGAGGTGAAGATGAGGATCCTGGAATGTCGTGGACAGGAGGAGCACTATCCAACTCTTCTTGTATATCGTCTGCGGCGGCTGCAGGTTGGTCTTCATGGGCAGGTGCAGGCTCTGCGGGAATTTCAGGGTCGAACAACCAGTTTGCTCGGTTACTTGGATCTATTCGGTCCCTGTTCGGAAAAATGATATTCTGATAGACAGTATTCCTGATTACAGGGTGGAATCTGCCGTCTTCCCGCTCGTAGATGAGGTGTGCGGCTTTGCAGTGATCCAAGGTTAGCAGAGCCGGTGCCATAGAAGGCAAGGTTGCGAGAGCAGCACCATAGTTTAGACCAATGGCAATTGAAGTAACCAGCCCTCCAAAATAGAAAGGTTTTCCACCTCTAGCACAAATAGAGTGGATGTGAGCAAGTAGGAATGGGGCGGCATTTATCTTTTGCCCAGTGAACGCGCAGTGTAAAAAGAAGAGCTCCTTGGAGTTGAGCTTATGGTTGCTGTCGTGGGCGAAGATCGTGTTACTAAGGATGCGATGGAAGTATCGGATGGCCGGATTATGAATGTGGGTGGCATTGAGGTGGTCGTAGGATCCGGCACGGATGTTCGTTAAACTGTGCCACAAGTTGAAAGCCTCCTCACCAAAACTATCCGGTACCCGAAAATGAGCACCTTCGTCCGAACAAAATCCTAGAAGTCTCGCGATGTCGGATTGAGGCAACTCGTGCTCAACGCCAAACATGCGGAATTTTTCCAGGCCCGACAGTTAGTTTGTGACACCCTGCGGAGTGAGGTAAACAAACGAACTCAAGAACTCAAGAACTCAAGAGTAAGAGTTTCGTAGATTGGTCTTGGTTCGCGGCACAGGTTCCACAAATCCACGCTTTGCAATAATCGGCAGACACTGTCGAGTAATCCCAAACTCCTCAGGCAGTCAATGTCAACATACCTTGAGGGTTGGAGACCTCGACGTTGAAATTTCTGAAACTTTGCTCGTTGATTCTCCCCCTGTTCGCCGATTCTGAAATTGATGGCTTGAGCGTGTGGGTTGTTTGCCATGGTGGAGGTAGGATTTGATTTGGGAATATTGGAATGGGGTATTGTATGGATGGTAATTTTGTGTTGGGAGTTTAGAAATTAGAAGAAAAATGGAGTGAATGGGTAGTTTTTCGTGTGATGTGGTAACAATGGAGGAAGGAAGTGGGTTTATAAAGGGGATGGTTGAAAGTTGGAACAGTTCCCTGCAATAGCCGTTCTGATACAATGTTTGCATGACGGTCATCACAAGGGTGTGACGCTCGTCATGATGCAAAAAAGGCGCGTTACGCTCGTCACAAGGGTGTGACGGTCGTAACGCAGGCAGCGTCATAAATAAGATGACCGTTACAGGACCGTTGGGGGGTTTATGTTTTTATTATTTTCTTGGTAATTGGTTTTTGAAGAATTTTTATTTTTTTTTGGTTTATTTGAAATATTTTAATCAATAAGAGTTTTAAATATAAAAGTGTTTTAATAATTAAAGTTTTGTAATGCTAGTTACCAGTATATAACGAAATAGAAATATTGCGTATAGACAGTAAATAAAACAGTAAACTGGGAATGAAAAGAAATGAAAATTAAAATAAACTTTAATTGAATAAATTCATGACAAATTGTTTCAAAGTAACTAGAAATAAAAAATGATAATGCTTAAATAATAACCAAAAATCCCTCCCACACTGAAACTTAACAGTGTCCCCACTGTACGTACAAATGCAAGAGAGAAGGAAATGAATAACAATGGCAACTCTAGCCACGGGGAGGCGGAAACATATGCTGATGCATGTAGTCCAACTGATCAGTCACCAAGTCCATGAAGGTTATAAAGTCCACCCTGAGAGAAGTCAGCTCGCCCCGCATGTCCGTAATTGCCTCATGTAGGGAGTCCAGGGTAACAGCAGGTGGAGGTGGAGTAGTCTCAGGAGCCTGGGCCGCGGTCTCAGCGGAAGTAGACTGTTGTTCCCAAGGATCAGGGAACTCATGGTATCCTGGCGGAGTAGCAGGATCTTCATCAGCATTAGTAGTGTTTGGAACCTCATAAATGTCAACTGTAGATGGTGAGGAGGGTGGTGAAGCAGGATGGTGAAGGTCAAATAGCCAGTTATCTCGGTTGTGCACATTGGTGATTGGGTCTGGAAGCTTAAACTGGTGGACGATCTGATGATTAACTAGCAGGTCAAATTGATCTGGTCCAAGGTTTCTGATCATGCTAGTGTTGAAACAAAATGCAATGTCCATCGGCTTTATTCCATAAAGCGGGGCAGATCCAAGCATAGGCCGGCTGAGTCCAATTGCATTAGACAACATGGTAACTAACCCACCCAACAAGATCGGTTCATTCGGAGTCTGGATGATACGCTCCATATTAGCGAGCATATAAGCTGCACCGTTCACCAGACGGCTCTGGGATGCACAATACATAATAAACAGCTCATCGCGGGATACAGATGTGACATTCTGCTGTTTGCCAAAGATAGTGTGGGCTATGATCTTGTGGAAATACTTGGATTATAGGTATTGGCATAAGGATTTCCTTGAGCGTAATTTACATGATCAGCTGATATTCCTGCTAAGATTTGACATTCGGTTCCAACGTGACCAGGAACTCCAGAAACTTCGCAGCTTGGGGTAACTGCAGCCACGATAGCTGAAGGAGGCAAGGTCAAGCTTTCTATCTTTTGGGTAAGAGCATCTACCTTAGCATTAACTTTATCTAGGCTACTAACCTCGTACATCCCTCCTTTGGCTTGAGTTTTCTCCACAGATGTTCTTTCTCCTCCCCGCTGATAGTGGTTTTGAGCCATGTTTTCAATGAGTTGGTTAGCTTCATCATAAGGCTTGTCCATCAGTGTACCACCTACGGCGGCATCTATAGATAGTCTTGTGTTGTACAAGAGTCCATTATAAAATGTGTGGATTATTAGCCATTTTTCTAATCCATGATGTGGGCACATTCGCATCATATCTTTGTAGCGCTCCCATGCATCGAATAGCGATTCAGTATCCTTCTGCCTAAATCAGTTGATTTGGGCTCTTAGTGCAGCGGTCTTGCTTGGGGGAAAGTATCGTGCCAAGAATACAATCTTCAGTCCTTCCCACGTAGTGACGGAATTTGATGGAAAGGATTGCAACCAAGCCCAAGCTCTATCTCTTAGTGAGAAAGGGAAAAGACGTAATCTTATCGCATCTTTACTAACACCGTTCGCTATAACTATGTCGGCAAATTGAACGAATTTTGTAAGATGTTCATTCGGATCCTCATAAGGATCTCCAGAGAATTGGCGTTGTTGGATAGCTAATATCAATGACGGTTTCAACTCGAAATCGTTTCGGTTTATTGCTGGAGCAGCAATGTTGTTATGGGGTTCTTGTTGTGATGGAGCTGCGTACTCCTTCAGTGGACGGGTCCTTTGTTCTTCGGCCATGTCTAATTCTGGATTGGTTTCGGTTTCAGAGGAAGAATTAGAATCTGTTTCAGAGTCAATCTTGATTTCGGGTTTAGGTAAAGGAATAGCATGATTTAAACAGTAATCCCTGACTGCACGTCTTACGGAAAGAATGCGTTCAGGTTCGTCCGTCGATTTGTCAAGTGGTTCGCCTTGTGAGCGAGTCCTTGGCATACAAATCGACAAAGGGGTGTCTGTTGCTTAGTCTAAATGCGCAACAGAAGAATCATAATTAATTGACTACCAGTCCCCGGCAACAGCGCCAAAAACTTGATCGGGACTTTATAAGTCTGTCGGGATACTAACTGCAAGTATACAGTTCAGTCGTTCTAGTTTTAAAAGATTATCGAACCCACAGAGACTGAGGATCAATCGCATACGGTCTAATGCTACAGTTTGTCTAACTAAGCGATGAATATTCGATTTTTGGGGGAAACAGTTTAATTAAAAATAATAGTACTAATTATACCGGTATGTGATAATCGGACTTAGGGAATTCGGTGAATCGCTTGGCCTATAAAGTATTTCGGTAAAAGCTAATTGTTTAAAAACCTGAGACATACACTCTCGTGTTTACGAAATAAGTCATGCTACAAAACCTAGTGGATGCACTTTAAATTTAATAACACTTTTTGAAAACAATTTGAATTTAATTAATTTATTAAAACACTCTCGTGTATTTAAAAATCAATGCTTCGTTACCACTATCTGGGTTGTGAACCCCAGCTCTCGCATGCAGGTTCTTGCCTTAATTAATTTCCCACTCTCGTGGCAAAATCGTGTTAATTAACCTCTCACTCTCGTGACAAGGATAGTTAAATTAATCTTAGAAATTGGAAACCAGAAATTGTTTTATAAATATTTTTGGCCAAGGTATCACTGAATTCTTTCAATTCTTACGGTTACATACCGGTATTAATAATTTAGCTAGACATAATTAACTTAACAACAATACAGTTCAAAATAATTCATGGCAATAATTGGCATATTATAAAAACTGAATGAATAATAATTGCAATATAAAAAACCTGGAATCAAAGTTGCTATGGTAATCTTGAGGTAATACAATAATCCAATCTTCGAGCTTGACTTGCAGTAAATGATTCGTGTTAATTTTTGAAAGAAGAATTAACACTTAAAACTAAAAACTAAGACTTTGAATGAAAATCACAGGAAAATGAAAACAGAATTCCAAAACAAGCAAATTGGAAAATAACTGCAAAATAAAATAATATTTGTTCTGAGGAAAATTCTTCGACCCTTGAACTGTGTACTGGTACACATATATATAGCATAGGAAAAATCAATAGTTTTTTGAATTCTTGATGAAGTCTTCAGTGGAGAAAATATAGGAGCACTAATAGTGGTGGCAAGAAAATAGGGGACTCAGTAGAAAAAGGGAGAACGAGTCTGCCCTTAACGCCCACGTCTCAATCCATGCATAACATCCACCTTCACGCGCGTGACAGTCGTCACAGGTGGGTGACGGTCGTCACACGCTGAAGTAGTGCCTTACGCCCGTCAGTGGTGTGTGACGAGCGTTTCCTTATGTTGGGGGGTGTTACGCTCGTCACAGGGACGTGACGACCGTCACTGTTCCAGAAGTCCAAACTTTGTATTTTTTTTATTCTTTTTCTCTTTGTTTATTGTCTAGCCTTCTTCATGTTGTCCTTTTCCATCGGTTTGAGTCGACAAGTGTTATACCTGCAAAAAAGACAAATAATCTCGGAATAATTGGGGGTTAGACGACTTAATGAAATATAAAATCGATAAAAAGCATGGTAATTATACGATATGTTTTCTCGTTATCACTTACCTCTTCAAAAAAAATCGTTAGAACTTGATTAGGGAGGAGAGAGGGTTGTGTTCCGGAAACAGAGAGTTTTAGGGTGGTCAAGGATGGACCAGTTTCGGATCTTTTGGTTTTAAATCCGATTTCAAAGTTAGGGTTCTCAAGATATGCAAATCGCGGCGAGACAAAGAGGCAGTAGGAGCGATTCGTTCGCGAAATGAGACAGGGACGGGTAGTGAGGGCGTTTAGAGGGTTTCAGCAAATGGGAGGAGATGAACAAAGATGAACTAGCGGCGCCGTGTGAGTGACAAAAGTTCCAAACCCTAGTTTTTTTATTATCTCTTAATCGTTGGATAAGTTTGGTTTAAGAAATTGGATTTTGTTTTGCTAACATGAGTTTGGATAGCCCAGCGAAATCCCTAAGCCCAATTTGTTTGATGGCTTCACCCCCCCTTTACTTGTTTTTTTTTTACAGCAAGATAAACAAATCTTTTCCTTTGGGCCTCCGCCCCAAATCTTCCATAAGCCCATTAGTTCATTTTCTTTTTTTTTTGTTATACAAAAAACTATTAAAACTTAAAATATACTTTTTTTTATATAACTAATTAATTTAGACTTTGTGATTAATTTTTATCAATTACTTTTTCTTTCTTTAATAAAATTTGTTTTAGATTTAATTTACATATAATAAAACACCAAAAAAAAATTAGTTTGTTTTCCTTCTTTAGATTTTACTTAAGTAAATAAAATACAAAATAATACATTAAATTTAATCATTTATTTTATTTTATTTTTAGAATAGGTTTTACTTTTCTCTTTTCAAATAAATACTTAAAATTTCATTTCCATATTTTGTTGATTTTATTTCATAGATTATTATAGCTTTCATTAATCGCACAAAATTCGATTTGGTTGTATTGTTTGCTATTTGGATTTTGCTATCGCATTTGATTCATCCCCATTTGTAAAAATTGTACACCCAATCCTGAATACTTTGTAATAGCGTAGAATTTCAATTCCCGCAATTTACTGTTTTCCTTATACTGTATAGTAATTAGGCGTGTATGGCAAGATTCAAAAATCAATCGCTAGATAACCTAATCAAAGAATAAAATAACTTGAAACCAACACACTTTTCCACACGCGCACCTCTAGGGTAACCTCGCTCGTTGCCTCGGAAATACAATCATGTCCATCGAATATGGGACGCTTTAGCAATGACCCTTCGATAAAAAAGATCGTAGTCCCTCGATGACCCTCGATGTTGCCTTCGATAAAACGATCTCGTCCCTTACAAAAATTTCTAAAGCGTCTTATAAGTTGCTTTCGATGATTGGAAATTGACCCGCGCCTGTCCCTTCACATCCAACGATGGGGATTCTTACCAAATCAATGGTAAGATAGAACCATTAAAAGGAGGAAGAAAAGAACAATTTAAGACCTTTCGAGTAGATAGATTCGCTCTTAGTTACTCGCTTGCTCACGATAAAAACTTTTTACACCTACACTTTCATTTTAAAACATTTTCAAAAAGACAAAACATTTTGTATACGTTTTTATAGAGACGAGAACCATTTCAAAACATCTTTTCAAAACACTTTCCGAAACACGATTCACAAACACGTCTTTGAACCAACTTTCGAAATAAAACTTTGTACGCACTCTTATAGAGACGAGAACCATTACAAAGAGATTTTTCAAAATACTTTCAAAGCCCACACCACAAGCACACTGTCAAATGAAAGCAAGTGATCTAAACGAGTAACTAAGAGCCCATGGAAAACCATGGATGAAAAGTGTGATCGGTGGATTTAGAACTGACTGTTTAACGCTGGTTCGCGAAATGTCGCGGAAGCAAGAGTCGCCACCGTCTTTTATTTTCTCCAACATGGACAGGACAAAAGCACAGCAAAATTCCTTATGAGATAGTTTCTCGGTTCGGGAGGTAGATTTATAGAAAGGGAAGTTGTTAGCACCCTTTCTATCCATGGTTATCCATGGGCTCTTAGATACTTGCTCATTGTGTTTTCAAAATGTTTGCTTTTCAATTGTGAGTGGGTTTGAAAAAGTTTCTTTGAAAGTTTCGGAATAACTCTTGTATCAGTCCTCAAGAGTGTTTGAAAAATTGTTTTGAAAGTTTTTTTGAAAGTGTCGGTGTGAAAAGAGTTTTTTGATTTGTTTTTGAATAGAGCAAGTATCTATGAGTCATCTACCTACCCTAAGGAATTAGGATGTGTAAATATCCTTAAGATAGTGCCATCCCACCATTGAGAGGTAGGTAGCACCACCGTTGGAGGCGTTCGGGTCAATTCGAGTTTAGAGATATTGTGGTCACCAGAGCAACAGTAGGACACCTTAGAAGCTACCCTTATGCCATTGATCCTTTTTTTAATTCGAGGCAACTTTTCCGAGGCAACTGGATCATGGACATAAGGACTTACTAAAACGTCCTATACTCGACGACCACGTTTCGAAAGCAACAGGTGAGGCGTACCCTAAGAGTGGTGTGTGAATTTGTGTGTTGTCTTCATGTTTATATTTCTCTTTGATCAGGCATTGGTGAGCTACGCATTGTTTTTAATTAGTCATTCATTCTTTCATGCAATTAGAATTAAAAGTGCGGAAATTTAAATGCGGAAAGGTAAATCCTACGCTATTACAAGGCGCGGGTCTATACATCGCCAAATTACAAAGACCCGTTTGAATAAAAATGCGGAAAGTAAATAGGCCTAATTACTATTACATGGCTTGAGTAGTTACATAATATTCGAAAAGAAAATAAAATAACGTGCGAAAAGAATAAAAATAGAACGTTCGAGGGCGTTGGACCCTTTTGAAATTAAATTGAATTAAAAGTTAATCAATTATTTAATAAAAGGAAAGAAATGTTTTTTAGGTTTTTGTTTTATGAAAATAAAGAAAATTGGAAATCAAGAGAAACCCTAATTCTAAGTTGTTTTTAATTATTAATGAAAAATATTAAAGTTTAACCTAATTTACTAAATTAATTATTTGACATGTTTATTTACAAAATATTTAGTAATTAATAATAATAATAATGATGAGAAAATTATTTATTAAAAAAATGATGAAAAGGTTAAAAACCCTAATGTCTACATATTTTAATTTATTTAAGAAAAGATTGAAATTTTAACCCTAAATTACTAAATTAATTATTTGACATTTATTTACAAAAATATTTAATAAATAAATTAATTAACATATTTTAGTTTCTGATATTTTTATTATGAAAATTAATTATTGGTGAATTAAATAAAACAATTAAAACAAATTAAAACAAAAAAAGAAAAGAAAAGGAAGTTAAAAATATAATACAAACATTGGGGGTGTCTGGCCCATTTGGGAGGTTTTTTGGAAGCAATTTGGCCCACTGAATCAAAGCCTCTTTTGACTTTCCATGTTTGAGTGCATGTGGTTGACTAGCGTGTACCATGGACTGCACGTTCTGGCCTTCAGATTGGTCTTGAAGCCACTTGTCAGGCCAGCGCATGAGGGTGTATGGTGAAGCCTTGAAGGAACGCTGCATAGAAATATGTTAAGAGAAAAATTATGAAACATGTGGGGGGACCTGGGAATCGAGCCCAGGTCCCAACGCTGGAGGGACACGTTGCCAGCCAACTGCGCTATTGAGTTTCTTTGTTAACATAACGCATGGAAAATATAATATACAAAAAATGTTGGTTAGTGGTGTAAACAAAAAATTGCGCGCCAGTATTTGAATCCTCCACTCACGCTTGGACACCTATGCTTCTTCTTCATCTTTCTGCAAAAACACAAAACAAGTAGCGGGGCTTTTAAACCCCCACTAAATGAAGCCTGAAAAAATAGCGATTAGAGCATGGAGAAATATAAAAAAGGCGCGAGGTATTGGTTTGCTTCGTCTTGTTGCAACGAGTTTAATGGCATAGGTTTTAAGGTCTGATTTTGCCATATGTGTAAAGCCCCAATTTAGAGCTTCTGAAACCCTAGAAAACGTTAATGGCAAATCTCGTTTCAAGCATTGTTAGGATAATTAAATATTACCAATAGCTTCAAAACATCAATATTAGCAAGAATCAACAATTAAAACTCATGAATAATGCATGTAAATTAAAAAACGATTATGGACATGTTCATGAAGAAGACGATTTTGTTCTACCAATTCTTGGAGTATGGAGACTCGTTTTTGATTGCAATCGATTCCTACCAATGTCAGGAACGTATTAGGATGCTTTTCAAGCCTTGAATCGTCCTGTAACTATGAATTCAGTTTCCAAAATTTGGATGAAAAGTTGCAATTTGGTTATGGCTTTTTGAGCAGTTTTTCCGTGTATCTCTTGATTCCATTAGGTCTTGCATATGTAAGTGAACGAAATTAGGTTAAAAACCAAGCCCATAGTCCATGAATTAATGATTCCAATATTTGATTTTGTTCATATCTTTTTCAATCTTTTTCCATGCCAATCTTGCCAATTATGGATGATATTGTCCTTGTTGATTGATGCACATTTTTCCACCTTTCCCTAGTTTGATTTGTTGCACAAAAAAGATTTAAAAAACATGATTTGATATTTTTCTCATATTTAAAACTAATTAAATGAATTAATAATAATAACAACTCAATTAATTAATTAAAAATAAGAAAATAAATCCCTTTGAGCTTAATGGGTCGTGCATATGCTTTGGGTAATGGTTCATGGAAGAATTTGTGGCCCATTAGCAATTTTGAAGCTTTTGAAGCAAAGTTGACTTTTCAAAATTCCCAAAAATTTCCCAACTTCTCCAAGGCATATCTTGCTCAATTTTGAAGCTATGAACATGTTCTTGGACATTTTGGAAAGGTCATGAAGTCCTCTAACCAATGCATTTGGTCCCATGTCATTTTGATTTACCAATCTAAAGTTATGGTCTTTGACTTAAAGTGCCTTTTTGTTGACTTTTGAAAATGACCTATAATGTTGAAATTGATAACTTTTTGTGAGAGCATTTCTTGGACTTGGAGTGTGAAGATGAGTTGTAGGGGATGTCATTCTCTTAAAAATGAGCTTTGGATGGAATTTTTCTGATAAACCATGAAGAAGTTATGCCCTGGTCAATTTGTAGTTGACTTTTTCAACTGTCCAAAAATAGAAACTTTTGCATCTTGAGACTTTTTGAGCCATGCTTTGAGAATCATGGTCAAGAATTGATCAAATGATGTTTGTGGCTTCAAAATAAGATGTTGACCAAAAATTTTGACTTTTGACTGTCAAATGACCATTTTGCCCCTGCAGTTGACTGTGGAGCAATTAGGGTTTTTGACTGTGCAATTTGATGCTGTGAGTCTTGAAACTTGACATATGGATGCTTGACAATGTATGTAGGCATGTGGGACTTGATTGGACCCTTGGAAACCTCAATTTCTTTGCAAGAATCAAAACCCTAGTTTTGACTGTGTTAGAAGGCAATTGGACTGTGCAACCCTTGAGAGATTTTTGAAGCTTGATTTTGCCAAATATTGAGGAATATGGGAGGGCAAATTTTGGGGTACAACAGTTGCCCCTGTTCAATCTTCTTAGACCTGAGGATGTAGATTGGCTGGCGTGCCTTTCGTAATCCGAAGGTGGAAGATGATTGAACACTAGAGTGTCCAGAAATTTGCGCTCACATGTTAGCAGAGTATCAGCAGTGTGATAGCGGGAATGGGCTTACAGATGCCATTTGGAGACTGATGGATAGGAGGATGGGCTTATAGATGCCATCTGGGTGTCGATCGCGTAAGAGATTCCTTAGCGAGAACTTGCGTACCGGAGAAAGAAAAATAATTACCTGGCCTGTTACAGGAGTTGATCTTCAAACTCTTCTTGTAGATGTGCTCTGGCTGGATACATGTATCGAATCTTTAAACCCCTCATGTAGATGTGCCCTGGCCGGATACAGGAATCGAGTATACAATCGGTTGCTCACAGATGTGCCCTGGCTAGATACAGGAATCAGATCCTCAAACTCTTCAGACGTACCCTGGCTGGTTACAGGAATCGAGTCTGGTAATGTAGTCGTCAACAGATACACCCTGGCTGGATACATGAATCGGATTTGGAAAATAGTCGTCAACAGATACACCCTGGCTGGATACAGGAATCGGATCCTCAAACTCTTCTGACGTACCCTGGCTGGTTACAGGAATCGAGTCCGAAATTAGTCGTCAACAGATACACCCTGGCTGGATACAGGAATCAGATCCTCAAACTCTTCAGACGTACCCTGGCTGGTTACAAGAATCGAGTCCGGAATTAGTCGTCAACAGATACACCCTGGCTAGATACAGGAATCGGATTCTCAAACTCTTCAGACGTACCCTGGCTGGTTACAGGAATCGAGTCTGGTAATGTAGTCGTCAACAGATACACCCTGGCTGGATATAGGAATCGGATCCTCAAACTCTTCAGACGTACCCTGGCTGGTTACAGGAATCGAGTCCAGAAATAGTCGTCAACAGATACACCCTGGCTGGATACAGGAATCGGATCCTCCAACTCTTCAGACGTACCCTGGCTGGTTATAGGATTCGAGTCTGGTAATGTAGTCGTTAACAGATACACCCTGGCTGGATACAGGAATCGGATCCTCAAACTCTTCAGACGTACCCTGGCTGGTTACAGGAATCGAGTCCGGAAATGTAGTCGTCAACAGATACACCCTAGCTGGATACAGGAATTGGATCCTCAAACTCTTCAGACGTACCCTGGCTGGTTACAGGAATCGAGTCCGGAAATAGTCGTCAACAGATACACCCTGGCTGGATACAGGAATCGGATCCTCAAACTCTTCAAACGTACCCTGGCTGGTTACAGGAATCGAGTCTGGTAATGTAGTCGTCAACAGATACACCCTGGCTGGATACAGGAATCGGATCCTCAAACTCTTCAGACGTACCCTGGCTGGTTACAGGAATCGAGTCTGGAAATGTAGTCGTCAACAGATACACCCTGGCTGGATACAGGAATCGGATCCTCAAACTCTTCAGACGTACCCTGGCTGGTTACAGGAATCGAGTCCGGAATTAGTCGTCAACAGATACACCCTGGCTAGATATAGGAATCGGATCTTTAGTTGCGACCATTGATGGTAATCATCTTTGTATTGATCTTTCGTCCTGAAAAGACAAGACGTTAGTTGTATGCGATGTCATGATGTATGAGATGTGTGATGTTCTCAGAATAGATGAAATTGTATGTTCATGATGCGTATGTGCATGCTATAATGTATGAAGATGCGATGTTTATGAATGTATTTTTGTTTGTCTCGGAAAATAAATCCTTGACGGGTGCCGGGAAGTTGAATCCTGGGCTGCTGTGGAAGAGTGGAGCTTTTGTTGCCGCTGGGGAGTGATGGTTGCAAGAATACCGATAGGAGAAACTGACTCCATTGAGGAATAAACTTGGCGAATAGATTACTCTGCGGGGAGTGAACTCTGTGGGGAAAGAGAGGTACTTTGCTGAGGTTGATGATAACTCCGCTGGGGATACCGTTGTTATGTTGAAAGTTTTAATAGACTCCGCTGGGGATAGGAACACTTCGCCGAGGACGATCTTTCCATGGCTTTTGGCTGAGGATAACCCAGTTATATCCTGGTAGGGAAATAACCTTTGAATAAAGATTCGGGAGACGCGTTCGTGCTCTGCGAGGGTAAACTTCCAGAATCTACTGGGGATAAGCTTCCTGCTGGGGAGATGGATTGAACTCTTCTGGGGAAACTTTTCAGATTGGACTGGGGAATGGCTCCACTGGATGTCCGATATACCGCCGGGGAACAATCTTAGATCAAGATTGTCGGGGATGCTTGTTAGGAATATTTGTGTACTCCGTTGAGGAATGTTGAGATCTGCGGGGGATAATCCGACTTCCTTATGGCTGATAGTATATTAACTCTGCTTGGGGGGAGTATTGCTGACTTGCTGGAGATATTGTGCCTTGTAGGGCGGATTGGGAGACCAACTGCTGGAGACCAACTGCCAGAGTTTGATAGCTGGATTTACCCGACTATCGACGGTGGATTGAACAATTGGACGGCAAAGGACTTCGTGCCTGTTTCTTTTATTACACAGTAATAGACTTTTGTTTTTGAAATTTGTAATAGACAATTTAAAACGTTATGGACCGGTGCCTTGCCCGAGGCACCGTGGCTTTGTTTGTGAGGGCTTATTATGTGTCATTTCCATATATCATCAATAAAGCATTGGACGTTTTCTTGCATTACAAATTTTGCACTCCTTGTTTTTCTTTTCTATTTTGCACTTTATCAAAACAGATATTGTCTTACACACACTCACATATCATAATGCAGATCCACATCCATTCTGGATCCCACTAATAACGACTCTGCTACTGCCAGTTATGACTTCTAAAGTCTGATCAACCAAGTCGAGGACGAAGGTGAGGATGATTGTGAAGTTTCTGGGGAGCTTGCTAGACTGTTACTACAGGAAGAGAGGGCCATACAGACCCATGAAGAGCTGGTGAAATCGGTGAATCTGGGTACCAAGGAAGACAAGAAAGACGTTAAGATAGGTGCAAATCTGGAGCCTAGTGTCAAGCAACGGTTGATTCAGATGCTACGTGATTATGTTGAGATCTTCGCTTGGTCTTATGAAGATATGTCTGGTTTGGATACTGATATTGTGGTACACCGCTTGCCAACTGTTGTACCCCAAAATTTGCCCTCCCATATTTCTCAAGACATGTCAAGAATGATCTCTAAGTGACTCAAGTTGGCTCAAGAGTTGGACAATCAAATCATCTCCTAAGGCAGTCAATCTCAAATTAGGGTTTTGTGTTGCATCAAGGTACTTACATAAAAATGACCTCAAGTTCTCCCAAATGTCCTAATATGTTCTCAAGTTCATCCATGTCAAATTCCAAGCCTTGCAGAGGAAGTTTGGTCAGTCAATTGCTCAAGAGGTCCAAAAATCGACTATGCTAGGGCAAAAGTCAACTGTGCCTCAAAAATAGTCAAACTTCAAGATTTTTTGTCAACATTCTCATTTTCAAGGATAATTCATCATTTGATAAAGGGTTTATCATGATTCATCAAGGATTTCTCAAAATTCATCAAGACTCAAAAGTTGCTAAATTAGGGTTTTGTAGGAAAAGTCAACTCAACTTTGACCAAGCATAACTTTCTCATACTTTATGAGAAATGACCCATCCAAAGATCATTTTGAAGAGGATGAAATTTCCTACAATCCATCTTCACACGCTAAGATCAAGAAATGCTCTCATAAAAAGTTACAAATTTCGACATTATAGGTCATTTTTGAAAGTCAACAAAAACACCTTTTTTGCCAAAGCTTATAACTAGATCATGGAAGATCAAAATGAGATGAGACCAAAATGGTTGGTTAGAGGACATCTCAATGTTTCTAAAAAGTCCAAGAACACCTCCAAAAGTTAAAAATTGAAGAAGTTATGCATTGTTGAAGTTGGGCATTTTTCCAAAAGTGCCAAAAGTCAACTATCCTCAAAACTCCAATTTTTGACAAAAGGGCCCACTTTTTTCCACTTGATTTGATTTTGTCACACCACACACGTGTCCTATCTTCAGTTTCATGTCCATTCATTTATTTTTCTATTTTATTTAATTTTTATTGAATTAATTCATTTTAAATAAAATATTAATTCAAATAAAATCCAAAAATTGATGGAATAAGATTTTTTTGATCATTACAGGTCTTAAATATCATGATACACCCAATCAAATTCGTGCCATGCCATATTGTGAACAAAATCTTGGATTTGGCATAATTTTGGAAGCTTTGTTAATGGAGATCAAATCAAATCTCAAATCTTCAATGCACATGGATTCAAGCCCAAAGATTTAACCTAATGCATTCCTTATTACTCACACAAGCTAGACACATCAAAAACACGACCTAAAAGTGACAGAAACGAAAAAACCAAATTGGAGAAAAAGCTTGAAAAAGTGGAAGCTGAAATCATACTTAGAGCACGATTCAATCCAAAATCTCAACGTAGCTTCCTTGCCTGACGTCCACTGAAGCCAAAGCGATCAAAACCAAGCCTTGAGACCTCCTAAATCACGCTGTAAGTACTCAAGAACATAGCCCTGTGCACGAACTCACAACCTTGGATTCTTGCATCTCTTTGCCTAAATATTTGTATATTCATGCGTTTCGTTGCATTATGAAGCTCTTGGCATAATTTAATTGCATTTTTATAGCCTGTACAACCATGCCCGAAGCTAGGGTTTTGGTTCTTTTTTTTAGGCGTTTTGATTACAGGTAAAATCAAGACAAGCCATGGCCATGGATGGATTTAGGAGAACGAGGCGAACATGATGATGGGTTTGGTTTGCATTTTTGTGACCTAGAATTCATTATAGGATGATGCCACGGATTTTGTTGCGGATTCAAATCCGCAAGAAAATATACCAGGGCCATTGGAGAAGATGAAGACGTGTTCATGTTTCATTGGCCTGTTCAAATAAATTCCGCGCGTTTTTTATTTCCAATAATTTGCTTGCTTTTCACATATAATAATCAGCGTTTATTTTATTAACAATAAAGCATCATAGCTCAGTTGGTGGAGGCGTGAGTGGAAAAACCAATGGGACCTGGGTTCGAATCCCAGGTCCCCCAATACATTTGTGTATTTTTTTCTCCAGTCAATTGCATGTACTCTCCAAGGCGTTGGTCCACCATATCCCTCATCCCATCAGGCGCCAGGTGGCTTCAGATCAAGTCCAAGGGCCAAGATTGAGCGCCTACCATGAACTCCAGTCAATGCATGCACATGGAATAGAGAAAGTCAAACAAGGCTGATTTGGATTGGGCTTCAGAATTGCTATCCTCACCTTCAAATCAGGCCCACACCCTCTGGGTTATTTCTTTTCTTTTCTATATTTCTTTTGTTTAAATTGTTTTTATTATTTTTATTGTTAATTAACCAATTAATATTTTTTTTCATAAAATCAGAAAACCCAAAAATATTATTATTATTTATTAAAACTAATTTCATTATTTTATTTTTGTAAATAAATATTAATCAATTAATGTAGTTTTTAATTAGGTACAATTTTAACATTTTTTGTAATAAATTAAAATCAATGTAGAATTAGTTTTTTTTTATAATAATTTTAATCATTTTATTTTATTTCCTTAAATATAAAAAAATCCAAAAATATTTTCATTAATTAATTAATTTAATTATTAACTTAGATTTAATTTTTTTTAATTCAAAATAAGCAAAAATCTTTTCTTTAATAAAAAAGGGGCAAAACCCTAAAAAAATGCTCCGATTTAATTTTCTTGCACGCGATTCATTTGATTCCAATTTTGTAATTGTTTCCCGGTATGTAATAGTTTTTTAGGACTTTAATTATTTATCGCTTTATTTTTACTTTCAGCAATTTAAATTAAAGGGTTTGTTTTTGGCGATGTAAATACCCGACGCCTTGTAATAGTTTAGATTTAATTTCCGCAATTTAAATTCCACAACTATTAACTGTTAGATGTTTGATAAATAGGGAATGCGTGACAAGATCCAATGTATGAACTTAAAATCAACATAGCTCACCCATGACATGTACAGATAAAAATTAACCGAACTAACACACTTGCACATGCCACTCTTAGGGTACACCTCACTTGGTTGCCTCAAACGTGGTCATTGAGTATAGGAAGTTTTAGAGGTCGTCCTCTTGTCCAAAGATCATAAGTTGCCTCGAAACGATTGCCTAGGATAAAATGATCTAAGACATTAGGGTTACCGCTAAAGCATCCTAACATTGCTTTAGTGACCACACGTCCCTTAATCGAATTGACCCGAAAACTCCAACGTCGGTGCTACCTACTCATTCATAGGGGGATAGCGTCGTCTAAAGGACATTAGCACAGTTTAATTCCCTTTTTGAGTAGGTAGATGGTTCTTAAGTACTTGCTCCTTTTAAAACAAAACAAAACTTTTCGCACTTACACTCCTTTCAAACAAAAACTCTTTCAAACCCACAAACACAAAGAAAAGCAATTTTGAAAACACAATGAGCAAGTATCTAAGAGCCCATGGATAACCATGGATAGAAAGGGTGCTAACACCTTCCCTTTCTATAATCTACCTCCCGAACCTGAGAAACATCTCAAAAAAGGAATTTTTATGTGCTTTTTTTCCTTTCCTTGTTGGATAAATTAAAAGACGGTGGCGACTCTTGCTCACCGCGACATTTTGCAAAAACAAACGCAAAACGCGAACCAGCATTCCAAAACATTCAGTTCTCATTCCCACCGATCACAGAACTGGCGACTCTGCTGGGGACAATATAAGTGAGGTGTACCTTAGGATTAGATCATTGTGTTTTCAATTGTTTACTTTGTATGCTTTATATTTGTGGGCTTGTATCAGAGTTTCTATAGATCCTAACCCGAATCTGGGGATACCCTTTAGGTAAGTAGCAATAAATTGTGAGGGAACTGTCCGGCGTAGACCGACACGGTTGAAGCAGTAGCTACGTTGGTGTGGCACTTTAGTCTGTACCAATATCCCTTGTGTTGGAACGAGGAGCATATGGGTCTTCTAAGGGGTCATTAAGCACCAACTGACCTTAGAACCTTAAATTGACCAACTTGGCCATAGAACAGTAGCAGTATGCTACACTCATTGAGACTAAACTCTCGCGATGATTCCGGCTGAAAGAAAAGGTTGCTAAACTGGAATTATGACCGATTGAGGGTAGTCAGTAATATTGAGATCCTCTAGAACCCGGTTACTATTTTTAGGACAGGTTGGAACCAACTAAACTGAAAGAGGGTAATACATAAACTCCACGCCAACCTAAACTTAAGGTTGTTTGTGTGACTTGTGTGCCTTCAAACTTGAACTACTTGCACATTCTTGTTATCTGACAACATGAGTTCCTTGCAGGTTTTGTTTACAGTCCTTATCCAATAATTTGGATTTATTGCAGGGTTTACTTACATCACTTCACACTTTTGCTTAAACGCATAGCATACACATCATAACATCATACCATAGCATTTCCTTAATCATTTCAAGGATCTCAAGGGTTTGTGATGCAGGTTATGGTAGATCAAACGTCCAGCAAGGGGCAAAGGGGGTTTATTTTCCTCTAGCCAATGTCGTCTAGAGATTAAAACACGATAACTTGAGTCAGGGGCTATGACCCACTCGATATGGTGAGCTTGACTCTTGAAGAAGGACTCTTAACAACATGAAGTTTCTTCAATCAAAGCTACAAGATTCAAATTCTAACAAATTTCTTATTTACCCCGAGAGATTCCTGAAAACATGCATCCACATAACATGCATCCACATCATGACAGGTTTTCCCTTTCAGGTTTCCTTACTCTCCTACTGTTTATTTCAGTAGAGATGGCCCTAGAGAGAACTGTCAAAGATATACAGGCTCAAAACGCTCAACTTCAAGAAATGTTCTTGAACCTATCCCAGGGGCAGGAATAAATAAAAACTCTCCTCACAAGGGGCTTAGTCCTAGGGAATCCAGGCGGCATCAAGAATGATCAGTTGGAAGGGCTACAAATTGAGTTGGCAACAATGAAGATCCAGATGATGAGACAGCTGGTGGGCCAGATGGCTCTCATTCAAGACCTGGCTCAAAGACAAGAAGAGCTCAGGGTCCTCGTCAACAAACTACTTCAAAATAACCCAGTGGGGCAAACAACTAGGGTTGAAGATCAAGTCATCATTCAACCTCCTTTGAGATAAGAAGACAAGGGAAAAGCTCCCCAGCTTGCTTCAGGGTCACAAGCCCAGCAACAACCTCGCCAGCTCCAACAGGGTAATCGGCGTAAGCAAAATACATTTGGAAGACATTTCTCTGAGACTGATATACCATCATCTCTAATACTGAAACGGTTGTTGGAGGTCAATCTGATTCCTTTAAAGGATCCTCTCCGGAATCCCAATACCTCTGCTCTTGGCTATCACCCCGATGCATTTTGTGTATACCACTCCTATAATCCTAGACACGACACCGACAACTGTTGGGCTTTGAAAAACAATATCCAAGACTTGATTGGCAGAAGAGTGCTGGAATTCATGCCGGATGGCGAGATGAAAATCTTCCGTTGAGGGTTCTCCACCTGAAATGACTAGTTAGAACTAAGATACTTTTGCTCATTAGAATTTTCAAGTTGTAATTTTATTTTGACTGTTCGAACATTTATTCATGTCAAACTTGTTAGAACAATGTTTGAATCTACTACCCTATATTTGAGTTTTGATGATAACAAAGTGAAAAGATATAGTATTTATATGTTTCATGTTTGAATTATATGCTGCCTAAAATTACTATGCTCTGACTTGCAGATACGCTGATTAAAATAAGCAAGATCACTTCTTCAGCATCATAATTTGATTTCATACACCAGCATCAGAAGTTGCTGAATCAGAACGTCAAGATCAGATGATCAACTCACGTACATGCTGTAGCTTGATGAACAGAACTGCGCGTAAACACTCTGATACAGAAACACAATAGTTCATCAGCAGCGAAGCAGAATCAGAATGAGCCAAGCCAGAACGTGCATTGAAGAAGCAACGGTACTGTGCATTGAAAGCTAATCAATTCCAACGGCCTCATTCTAGACAAGATCTGCTCAAAAAGGAAAGCTTGTTATTAGCATTGAATCAAGAATATTGCATTCAACGTTCATCTTCTCAAGTGCTATATAAACAAAGCTTCGAAGATTATAATGGTTAATGCTCTCCAAATCTCTACACGCACAAAGCTGAACAATAATCTTCATCTACCAGTTTTGCTAAACCACAAACTCTGATACTCCATTAGTGTTTAGCAATCTAGTTTCTAAGCTTCATCTGTGTATACATCACAGTTGTGATAAAGTTTTGTAGAAAACATTCATACACATTGTTTTATACCTTTGTAAGAAAGTGTTGCCTTGACAAACCGGATTGTGGTTTGAATCAAGAAGGCTTTAGCAGTTGTTAAAGCAGTCTGTAATATTCAGTTGAATATAGTGAATTAAGACCTCGTTGGAGAGAGGCGAAATCACCTTGACGGGTGGACTGGAGTAGTTTGAGATCAAACGAACCAGGATAAAAATATCTTGTCAATTGCTTTAAGATTCCAGTTTTACAATTCAACCCCCCCTTCTTGTGTTTTTCACCCCTTCAATTGGCATCAGAGCGCCTGGTTCTGAGCTAAAACACTTAACCGTGTCAGTACAAGATCCAGCGTCAGAAAAACACAATGGCAGGAAACAACTCTCATTTCAGCAATGACAACAATGAGGACAGAGACAGATTCAGCGGCAAACCTCCAGTTTTTGATGGAGAAAACTTTGATTACTGGAAAGACAGAATTGAAAGCTTCTTTCTAGCACATGATGCTGATCTGTGGGATATGGTGACAGATGGATACACGCACCCTGTGAATGCAACTGGTCAGAAGATTGATAGAAAATCAATGACTGATCAACAAAAGCGTGACTTCAAGAATCACCATAAGGCCAGAACCATCCTCCTCAGTGCCATCTCCTATACTGAGTATGAAAAGATCTCCAACAGAGATACAGCTAAGAACATCTTTGATTCTCTCAGAATGACGCATGAGGGCAACGTTCAAGTCAAAGAAACAAAAGCTCTGGCGCTCATTCAGAAGTATGAGGCGTTCAAAATGGAAGAATCTGAATCCATTGAAACTATGTTCTCTAGATTCCAGATTCTGGTAGCTGGTCTCAAAGTTCTGGACAAAGGATACTCTACTGCTGACCATGTCAAGAAGATAATCAGAAGTTTACCCAAGCAGTGGAGGCCTATGGTTACTGCTCTGAAGCTAGCGAAAGATCTCAACAAAATCACTCTGGAGGAACTTATAAGCTCCCTCAGAAGTCATGAGATAGAGCTAGAAGCTGACGAGCCTCAGAAGCAAGGTAAGCCTTTAGCTTTAAAATCTAACAGAAAATCTGAGTCTAAAGTTTTGCAGGCAGTTGAAGAAACATCTGATGGATCCTCATCAGAAGAAGACGAACTTTCCCTTCTCTCCAGAAGAGTAAATCAACTGTGGAAGCAAAGACAAAGGAAGTTCAGGAATCCCAGAAGATCTGATCAGAACGAGTCCTCTTCCAGATACAGAAGGACAGATTCTTCCTCTGGATACAGAAGATCTGAAGGCTCCTCCAGTAGCAAGAAGCCAAACACAAAAGACATCATCTGCTACGAGTGCAATGAGCAAGGACACTACAAGAGTGACTGCCCAAAGCTTCAGAGGGAAAAGCCCAAAAAGAAGTTTGGAAGAGAGAAGAAGAAAAGTCTCATGGCCACATGGGATGACTCTGACTCGTCTGAAGCTGACTCAGAATCAGATGATGAAAGGGCAAACATAGCGCTCATGGCTAACATTCCAGATGATAGTGAAGCTTCTGAATCAGACTCAGAATCAGACACAGAAGAGGTATTCCCTAACTTCGCTGTTAATTTTAAAAAGGCTGAACTTGCTGAAAGCCTTAATGAAATTCTGGAATGTTATCAGCAGATTAGAGCTAAATTCAGAGACCTGAAAAGGAATCTTGAATCTGACTCTAATAAGTCTGAGAGTCTCAAATTGGAAAACTCTGAGCTGAGAGATAAAATTTCAAAATTAGAAAACTCTTTACAAAACTCTCAGAAGGAACCAATTTCTGAAACTCCCAGCAACGCTGATGAGATCATCAAGGAGTATGATCACAGTTTCCAGAAGTTCCTTGCTAAAAGCATAGATAGAAGCAGAATGGCTTCAATGATCTATGGAGTTAGCAGAAACGGCAGGAAAGGAATAGGATACCAAGGTAAGGTTCCTACACCTAAGAATGTCATGGATTTAACCATTAAACACACTCCTCTAAATTCACACTTTGTGTATGGTCACACACATGACATCAAATACACTAGCAGTAAGCACTCTGTGAAACCAAAATTCAACCAGAGTTTTGGTAAAACTAACAAATCAGGACCCAAGAAGATCTGGGTACCTAAGGATAAAATAATACATGTTGCAGATATCTTTAGCAGCAAGTCAGAAACACCAGTCATGGTACCTGGACTCTGGCTGCTCACGACACATGACGGGAAGAAGGCATATGTTCCAAAGCCTGGAACTTAAGCCTGGAGGCCACGTTGGCTTTGGAGGCAATCAGAGGGGAAAGATTATTGGCTCTGGAACTGTAGGTAACGGAAATCTTCCCTCTATTAATAATGTTCTGCTAGTTGATGGATTGATGCATAATCTGTTATCCATAAGTCAATTAAGTGATAACGGTTATGATATAATCTTTAATCAAAAATCATGTAAAGCTATTAGTCAGAAAGATGGGACTATCCTGTTTAATGGTAAGAGGAAAAACAACATTTACAAAATCAAACTTTCTGAACTAAAGAGTCAGAACGTAAAATGTCTTCTGTCTGTTAACAACGAGCAGTGGATCTGGCACAGAAGATTGGGGCATGTTAGTATGAGAAGAATATCTCAGATTAACAAACTCAATCTGGTCAGAGGACTTCCTAATTTGAAGTTCAATTCAGATGCTCTGTGTGAAGCATGTCAGAAAGGCAAATTTGCAAAACCTTCTTTTAAATCCAAAAATGTTGTTTCCACCTCTAAGCCATTAGAACTTCTGCACATTGACTTATTTGGACCAGTTAAAACTGCTTCAGTCAGTGGTAAGAAGTATGGGTTAGTAATCGTAGATGACTATAGCAGATGGACATGGGTAAAGTTCTTAAGACACAAGGACGAGTCACACTCTGTGTTTGTTACCTTCTGTAACCAAGTTCAGAATGAAAAAGATCTTAGAATCGTTAAAGTCAGAAGTGATCATGGTGGAGAATTTGAAAATAAAGATTTTGAGTCATTCTTTAATGACAAAGGCATTCTGCATGATTTCTCTTGTCCTAGAACTCCCCAACAAAATGGAGTTGTAGAACGAAAGAACAGAACATTGCAAGAAATGGCCAGAACCATGATCAATGAGACAAACGTTGCTAAGACTTTCTGGGCAGAGGCAATAAACACAGCGTGCTACATTCAGAATAGAATCTCAATAAGACCTATTCTGGAAAAGACTCCATATGAATTGTGGAAGAACAGAAAGCCCAACATTTCGTATTTTCATCCATTTGGATGTACTTGCTTTATATTGAATACGAAGAATTATTTGAACAAGTTTGATTCTAAGGCACAGAAGTGTATTATGTTAGGATACTCTGAACGCTCAAGAGGGTACAGAGTATACAATACAGAAACACAGATTGTGGAAGAATCAATCAGTGTTCGTTTTGATGATAAGCTTGACTCTGAAAAGTCAAAGCAGAATGAAATTTTTGCAGGTATAGAAATTGAATTTGCAGGTTCTGAAGACAAGTCATCAGAAGCTCTCAACACAGACATTCCTTCAACGTCTGAAAGAAGCAATGCTAGAAATCCTACAACAGCTGCTGATCAACCTCAGAAGAGATTGCCCAGAAGCAGTTTGGATCACCCAGAAGAGACTATCCTAGGAAGAAAGGAAGATCCAATCAGAACAAGAGCAAGCTTCAGAAACTCTGAAGAAACTCTTATGGGACTTGTGTCTCTGATTGAACCTTCTTCTATTGATGAAGCACTTCTGGATAATGACTGGATTCTGGAAATGCAAGAAGAGCTGAATCAATTCACCAGAAACGACGTATGGGATCTCGTTCCCAGACCAAAAGGATTCAACGTCATTGGAACAAGATGGGTGTTCAGAAACAAGTTAAACGAACAAGGTGAAGTCGTCAGAAACAAGGCACGACTGGTTGCACAAGGTTATAGTCAGCAAGAGGGGATAGACTATACAGAAACCTTTGCCCCAGTCGCCAGGTTAGAATCTATCAGACTTTTAATCTCATTTGCTGTTAATAGAGGCATCACTCTGTATCAGATGGATGTCAAAAGTGCATTCTTAAATGGTTATATAGAAGAAGAAGTTTATGTTCACCAACCCCCAGGTTTTGAAAATACAAAACATCCAGAACATGTTTTCAAACTGAAAAAGTCACTGTATGGTCTGAAACAAGCTCCCAGAGCTTGGTATGAAAGGCTAAGTAACTTTCTGCTTGAAAATGAATTCACCAGAGGGAAAGTGGACACTACTCTATTCTGTAAAACAGTTAAGAGTGACATTTTAGTCTGTCAAATTTATGTTGATGATATCATTTTTGGTTCTACTAATCCTTCTCTTGGAAGAAAATTTGCTAAGTGTATGCAGGCAGAATTTGAGATGAGCCTCATGGGGGAACTGAAATTCTTTCTAGGAATTCAGATCAATCAAACTCCAGAAGGAACTTACATTCATCAGAGCAAATACATCAGAGATCTTCTGAAGAAATTTGACCTCTCAGAATGTAAGCCATCAAAGATTCCAATGCATCCCACGTGCATTCTGGAAAGAGAAGAGGTAAGCAAAAGTGTAGAACAGAAAGTCTACAGAGGTATGATTGGTTCTCTCCTTTATCTGACTGCTTCAAGACCTGATATCTTATTCAGCGTATGTATTTGTGCTAGATTCCAATCAGATCCTAGAGAATCTCACTTAACAGCTGTTAAGCGAATTTTCAAGTATCTGAAAGGTACTACTAATCTGGGTTTGTTTTATAGAAAATCTAGTGATTACAGCTTAGTAGGCTACTGTGATGCTGATTTTGCTGGAGACAGAGTGGAACGTAAAAGTACTTCTAGAAGCTGCCAGTTTCTGGGAGAAAATCTGATCTCGTGGTCCAGCAAAAGGCAATCAACAATTGCTCTGTCAACAGCAGAAGCTGAGTACATAGCAGCAGCAGGATGTAGCACACAAATGCTCTGGATGAAAAGTCAGCTTGAAGACTTCCAGATTTTTGAGAGTAACATTCCTATTCTTTGTGATAATACTTCTGCTATTTGCTTAAGTAAGAATCCTATTTTACATTCTAGAGCTAAGCATATAGAAATTAAGCATCATTTCATTAGGGACTATATTCAGAAAGGTATTTTGAACTTGAAATTTATAGATACAGACCATCAATGGGATGATATCTTTACTAAACCCCTTTCAGAAGATAGGTTTAATTTCATTCTGAAACATCTCAGCATGAAAGTATGCCCAGAATGAAAATGCTTTAATTCCATATCTTTATCTTCAGAATGTAATTATATTACTGTGAACTTCTGATCAATCTTCTTTCAGAAAGATAGAACATGCAGATTGTATCAGATGCAAGTCTAAAGATCTGAGAGTCTAATCTCAAAGACAGGCGTACTGATCACTACATCAAACAAGTGTCATCCAATCATCAGCAAATCTCTGAAGCAGAACGCGTGCACGCTTCTGAGAAGGCAAAGCGCTGATTGGGTGCATTGAGACACATGTCTGGTAACCGTTTTTAAGTATCTTTCTCAAATCCCCCAAAATCAGCAAGCATTTAATGAAAAGTAATCACGCTTGTTAAATGGCAATCATTATTTTTTCTCTCTCTTAAAAACGTTTAATTTTTCAAAATAATTTTTGAAAACTCTATTTAAGCACATTAATTCTTCATTCTTATTCTTTATGCTTTCTCATAATCATTCAAGTATTTTCTGCATATTTGAGTTTATCTCCTTCAAACCTTTTTCTCTCAAATCATTCTCAAAGCTTTTTTAGTGAGAACAATGGCATCCTCCAGCATTTCTGCAGGCAATCAGAAGAAAGAAACCTCTGAACAATATCAGGTGCCCCTCAGAACTCTTCTCACACCGGTAAAGAATCTTGAAGTTCTCTCTGAGTTAATCATCGACTTTGAAAGTTTGAAGGAAAATGGATTTGACCTAACTGAAGAAATTAGGGCTCAAAAGTGGGAGAGGTATTTCGATAGGTTGGTTGGACCAACATTCCCAGCGCTTGTCAAGGAATTTTGGATTCACGCCAAGATTTCTAAACATCTAGTCATCTCTTCTGTCATGGGAAAGAAGATAGTGATTTCTGAAGACCTCATTGGAAGGCTAATCGGTCAAAGTGGTGGTGGAGTCCGTTGTGTGGACATGGCTGAAAGATGCCCTGATATAGGTGTGGTAGCCAACAGAATTTTCACTCTTGGAATGCCCAGCAGCAAAATTAAGGATCTGAAGGATCACTGCAGAGTATGGACCAAGATTGTTCTGGGCTGCTTCAATCACAGGAAACCAACAAGTTCTCCTGATTATATAAACGTGGATCAGCAATTTCTGATCTACTTTATTGATCAGCGGGTAAAGATCAATCTTGCACACTTCCTGTTCAACCATCTCAAGACCAGTGTCAAAGAGACAAGAGAAGAAGAAAGGACCAAAAGGGACTGGATACCATTTGGAAGGCTCATATCAGATATTCTGACAGAGAATAAGCTGATAGAGTATCTAAACGAAGCTCAAGTGCTGAGCACTATTGAACCAACTGTTGGAAAACCGCTGAACGCTAAGAACCTGAAAAAGATGAAGCTGATAGAAAATATTAAGAAGGAACCCAGAGTTACTTCAACTGCTGACATCTCCAGCAGAAGAGTGCCTCTGAGTGATTTTCCAATATTTTCTGAAATGGAATCCAAACCTGATATGTTTCTCAAGTATCCAGATTCATACAAGGCAGAAGATACAGGTTCAAAGCTGAAGATCAAAGATCTGAGTCAACCCCAACCTGAAGTGACTCAGAAGAAGACAAAGAAGAGGAAAGCACCAGCAGAAGGATCATCTCATCAGACTCCAAAGAAAAGAGGTATTTCATCTGCTGCCCCTATTTCAATTTCATCTACTATTCCAACATCTGCTGCTCCTTCTCAAACCTCTCACAGAATATCAATCCCAATCCCTACTATTGATGAAACCATACCTGAAGACCCTTCTGAGGCATTACTACTCAGAAGACCCAGAACTAAGATTCCCAAACAACCAACTGTTTCAACAACACCAGCACTGGATCGAGTGCTAGCTGATATTGAGCGTGAACATGCTTCTGCTCAACCACATTCTGAACCACCAAATATTCCTCCTCCAGAACCACAACAACAACAACAACCAGAACCACAACCACAACAACAACCACTCACAGAAGAACCTCTGATCCCTGAGCAATCAGAGATTCCACCTCCTCAACCAGAAAATAATCCACCTTCACCACAAACAGAGTTTCACCACTATGAAACCCCTTCTCCTCATCATTCTGACCCTCACTCACCTCAACCTTCACCGCTGGCAATCCAGTTGCCATGTGGAACCACTATCGTCAGGCCCCAGTTGCCATCCTCATTAGAATCGACACCTCCAAAAACTCCTACCACTCCAATCGAAATATCTGATTCTGATACCCCTCCTCCAAAACCAACAGCATCTCAGCAAACTTCTGAAAACCAATCCTCTGAAAACCCCAGCAGGATCTTCATTGACTTAACCAGTCTTGAACGTCTTGCTGATCTAAGACACAAAATTGCCATTCCCAAACCAAAGCAACCAGATGTTGGCTCTGGTATTTTGAATTTTGAAACAGGTGTGTTGCAATGGATTGCTTCTTTGAAGCAAGTCTGTCCTGGGATGATTGACCCAGCTGCTTCTGATCAGCTCTGGTCACAGTTCAGATTATGGGTACGTGCTGAAGCCCTCAAGCTGCAGGACGTCAACTATGAGCAGGCTCAACAGAACTTCAGCAAGCTGCTGAAGGAAGTTGAAAGTCAGCTGCCTCAAGAAGTTGTGCTCCCTCTGGACAGTGAACCTTGGTTGGAGAAACAGCAAGCTGCACAGGTGCAACCATCAGAAGAAGACAAGACCATTCAGGCTGAAAGTCAAGCAGAAGATGTCGCTGAAAGTTCTGAGAAGCCTCCTCCTTCTGATGCTTCTCAAGCTGCCTTGGACAGGCAGGCTCTGGAAGAACTAAGGCTGAATGACTTGCGTCTCCAGCAGCGGATGGACGACAATGATCAGAAGATGAAAGCAAGAATGGATGTACAGGACAGCAAGATTGACACTGTTGTCAACATGGTTCAGAAGCAAAATGAAACTTCTGAAAAGATTCAAGCAATGCTGGAAAGCCTGTTCTCACGCATGCCACCTCAACCTTAAATCTTTTTCATGCATAACTTTTTCATGTTTTCTTCATTTTCTGATGTATTGTTTTGACTATGTTTTGTAATGTTCTTTTGCTCTGATTCTGAACTATTTTAATATAATTTGTTTTTCTGATCTAAATTGTTTTAGCACATCACAACCACTTTTTGATTGCTGACAAAAAGGGGGAGAACAAGAATGATATTTAAAATCAATAACGGGCTAACTAGACAGAAATTCTCAAACATTCTAACTCTATTACTTGAAATGTTTTTCTGTTTTGTTTAAAGTCTACAGGCACAAAGAAGCTCCTGAACACTATGAAGACTAGAAGCTAGAAGCTCTGATCAAAATGTATAACCTCTGATCAATGCTGCTCTGATCAAATATGAAGTTCTGATCGACCTAATACTCTGATCCAAAGCAAAGCTCTGACAGGAAAAGCTCTGAAGCTCTGCTCTCTGATAAGTCAAAGACTCTTAATCTGATGTTCAAAGAAAGAAAAAGATCTGATCCTGAAGAACACATATATCAAAGGGAAGTAACAAACTCAGGGGGAGTATCTCTTAACTCTGATTTCTCCTTACTTCTTAACTCTGAAACATTTCTCAGATACCTTTTCACGTTATTTTTTCATTTAAAATATCTAGTTTTTGTCATCATCAAAAAGGGGGAGATTGTTAGAACAATGTTTGAATCTACTACCCTATATTTGAGTTTTGATGATAACAAAGTGAAAAGATATAGTATTTATATGTTTCATGTTTGAATTATATGCTGCCTAAAATTACTATGCTCTGACTTGCAGATACGCTGATTAAAATAAGCAAGATCACTTCTTCAGCATCAGAATTTGATTTCATACACCAGCATCAGAAGTTGCTAAATCAGAACGTCAAGATCAGATGATCAACTCACGTACATGCTGTAGCTTGATGAACAGAACTGCGCGTAAACACTCTGATACAGAAACACAATAGTTCATCAGCAGCGAAGCAGAATCAGAATGAGCCAAGCCAGAACGTGCATTGAAGAAGCAACGGTACTGTGCATTGAAAGCTAATCAATTCCAACGGCCTCATTCTAGACAAGATCTGCTCAAAAAGGAAAGCTTGTTATTAGCATTGAATCAAGAATATTGCATTCAACGTTCATCTTCTCAAGTGCTATATAAACAAAGCTTCGAAGATTATAATGGTTAATGCTCTCCAAATCTCTACACGCACAAAGCTGAACAATAATCTTCATCTACCAGTTTTGCTAAACCACAAACTCTGATACTCCATTAGTGTTTAGCAATCTAGTTTCTAAGCTTCATCTGTGTATACATCACAGTTGTGATAAAGTTTTGTAGAAAACATTCATACACATTGTTTTATACCTTTGTAAGAAAGTGTTGCCTTGACAAACCGGATTGTGGTTTGAATCAAGAAGGCTTTAGCAGTTGTTAAAGCAGTCTGTAATATTCAGTTGAATATAGTGAATTAAGACCTCGTTGGAGAGAGGCGAAATCACCTTGACGGGTGGACTGGAGTAGTTTGAGATCAAATGAACCAGGATAAAAATATCTTGTCAATTGCTTTAAGATTCCAGTTTTACAATTCAACCCCCCCCTTCTTGTGTTTTTCACCCCTTCAAAACTTTATTACTTTACCAATGCATTGCATATGTCTGTTTTGAATCAATCCATTCGTATTTCACTATATTCAAATCGCTTTCATTTTTTTGTGATGATCAACTCTCGATTAAAAAAAAATTCTAAGCCTTCAGAGGGAGGATGACGAAAATGATATCAAAATCTACAGTATGCTTTTGAACAGACCCCGCTGACGATGTACAGGCATTGTTTCAAATCCTAAACAGTGGAGTTATAAGGAAGATAATCCCTAGTCAACCCTTTTGAGCCAAAGAAGTTGGAGTTTTTCTTTTCACAAATTAAAACCCTTAATCACAACCCGGGGCAGGGTAGTTTCTCAGTTAATTCAGGTGCACAATGAATGGCTTTGAAGACGGCTTTTCAAAATAAAAGACAGTGATGGTTCCCTATAATCGTCAAGACAGACAGTCATTATCTCTCAAAATAAAAATCCCATTAAGTCAAAACCTATGAAGGAGACTCAAGAAAAAAACTGGGGCATCCCGCTGGCTGTAGTCACAAAAATGAACAGTTCAGGCAAAAGACAGGGATAATAAAATCAAAAAGAAAGAGATCCTACAAACTCTCAACAAAAAAATGACTGCCTGTTCAAAATAAACTGTCAGTATCCGAACCATCACTGGTATATCAGAACAAAGACTCAAACGGGATCTAAATGCACGATTAGCTGAGTTTAGGATCGAAGAACATCACGAAGAGTGGGTGGGTACAAATAAATTTTGAGCCTTTATCCTTTGTTTCTTAAACCGTGAACCAGGCCACGTTATAACCCTTAAAAGTCCTAGCTGAAGCATGGGTTAGTTCGAAAGCATACTGTTACGAAAGGCATCTTGACTCCTGTAGGACTTGTTGTAAATCCTGAGTTTACATCAAATTTTACAAAATTTTCCTATCTTACTGAAAAAAGGCATTTTCAAAAACTTCAAGACAGACATAAGCTTTGCATTCTTAAAATAACATTGTTTGCATATGACTATTTGTTCAAACAGCAGAGAAATTTGCACGAGGAATATCTAGTGAACAAAAACCTTTTCAATAAAAAGGGTCACCTCAAGTGGAAAAAACACCTCCAACCAAGGGGCACGGCATGAGAATTGTCCATCATCTGGAGCAGTTCAGTCAAGATTCAAGGAATCTCTCAAAATGCCAAATAGCCAGGGGAAAATCTCCATCTGAATCAATTGGGGGATTGGACATGAATTCCAGCAACGAATCTTGCATGGTGTGATCGGTGGAAATAGAATTGACTGTTTAAAGCTGGTTTCGGGAAATGTCACGGAAGCAAGAGTCGCCACCGTCTTTTATTTTCTCCAACAAGGAAAGGACAAAAGCACAGCAAAATTCCTTATGAGATATGTTTCTCGGTTCGGGAGGTAGATTTATAGAAAGAGAAGGTGTTAGCACCCTTTATATCCATGGTTATCCATGGGCTCTTAGGTAATTGCTCTTATGTTTTCAAAATGATGTTTGCTTTTCAAATGTGAGTGGGTTTGAAAAAGTTTCTTTGAAAGATTTCTGAATAACTCTTGTATCTGTCCTCAAGAGTGTTTGAAAAATTTGTTTTGAAAGCTTTTGAAAGTGTGAGGTGTGAAAAGTATTTTGTTTGTTTTTGAAAAGAGCAAGTATCTATGAGTCATCTACCTAACCTAAGGAATTAAGTTGTGTAAGTGTCCTTTAGGTAGTGCCATCCCACCATTGAGAGGTAGGTAGCACCACCGTTGGAGGTATTCAGGTCAATTCGATTGTAGGGACAGTGTGGTCATCGAAGCAACAGTAGGACACCTTAGAAGCTACCCTTATATCCTTGATCCTTTTAATCCGAGGCAACCGTTTCGAGGCGACTGTTTCGAGGAAACTGTTTCGAGGCAACTGGATCATGGACATAAGGACCTCTAAAACATCCTATACTTGACGACCACGTTTCGAAGGCAACGAGTGAGGCGTACCTTAGAAGTGGTGTGTGTATTGTGTGTTGTTTTCAGTTAATGTTTGTCTTTGTAATTAGTGAGCTACGAGTTGTTTTTATTTACCATACATTCTTGCATGCATTTAACAGTTAAGGGGGTGCGGAAAGTAAATTGCAGAAACATAAATCCTACGCTATTACAAGGCGCGGGTCTATACATCGCCAAAAATACAAAGACCCGTTTTTAGTAAATAAGTACGGAAAGTAAATAAAATAGTAAACCTAATTAACTATTACATGTCTTGGAAGAAATTACATAATAATAAACTAAGCGCGAATAAAAAATTAAATCGGAAATGTTCTAAGGGTGTTGACCCTTTTAAGAAAAGAAATTGATTTTTTTTGTCTTTTTGTCAATTAAATGCAATTAATTAAATAATTAAACTAATTAATTAAAAGAAAATAAATTTTTGTGTTTTTTATGTTTTTTATGAAATAAAATAAAAAGAAACAAAATTAAGTCAACCTAATTCTAAATTATTTTAATTATTAAAAGAAAAGTCAAAATTGTCTAATTAAACTATTTCAATTAATGTTTATTTACAAAATAATATAATAATAATAATAATAATAATAATAATAATAATGTTAGTTCTATTTTTTTGATTTTTTATGAAAATATGTTAATTATGCTAATTATTAAAAAAAATAAGGCAAATAAATAAAAGAAAAGAAAATGACAAAACAAAATAAAATAAGAAAAAAGTAAATAAACCCAAGGGGGGTGAGATGGCCTTCATGGAGGTTTTCTGAAGTAATTCTGGCCCAACAACAAGAAGCCTTATTTGACTTTTTTCGGTTGCCTACGCATGCGCTGACTCTAGAGCATAGTACTTTTGCGTTCTGGGCCTTTAGATCTGCCTCCAATGACACTTGGCTTATTGGATGGGTGAGGCTTATGGTGGAAACTACTTGAGAAAATGCACAAGAACGCGTTAACAAAAATGATATGAGAATTATGGGTGACCTGGGAAGAACTTACAGCGCGGTATGAGCCTCAGGACTTGGCAAAGGTTGCTTTAGCTTCAGGGTGTGGCAAGGAATAGAACCACGTGCTTGTTTTGATCTGAAGATGCTCGCAACTATGTTTTAGAACTCTCACTTTTTGAATAATTTTTGGTTTTGCTCTTGGCCGTTTCTGCACACACTCTTTTTTGAATGAGGTTGGGAAGTCTTGTATATATAGTGATGAATGAGAATCAGTCACATGATGAGCCTTTAACCATTGCAATTATGCTTGAGATTTTGCCATAACCTCCATTAAAGCAACTTGCCATTCTTGTCAAAATTTGAATTTCTTGCTTGGAATAGGCCTTGCACGAATTTGGAAGGTGAATGATGGTGTATCAAAGCTATTCAAACTCAAAGATATCCCTCCATTAACTTTCTTGATTTTTATTTGAATTTTAAAGATTTAAAATGATTTAAATCAAATAAAATTAAATAAAAATGGAAAAATTAATTTTTAATCTTGAAATAAATTGTGGGACACGTGGGAGGCATGGCCAAGCTGAATCAAGTGGAAAAAGTGGGCCCTTTTTGTCAAAAAATGAAATTTCAAGGATAATTGACTTTGGCCATTTCACAAAAATTTCCCAACTTCTCCAATGCATATCTTGTTCAATTTTGAAGCTATGAACATGTTCTTGGACATTTTGGAAAGGTCTTGAAGTCCTCTAACCAATGTCTTCAGTCCCATGTCATTTTGATTTACCAATCTCAAGTTATGGTCTTTGACTTAAAGTGCCTTTTTGTTGACTTTTGAAAATGACCTATAATGTTGAAATTGATAACTTTTTGTGAGAGCATTTCTTGGACTTGGAATGTGAATATGAATTGTAGGAAATGTCTTCCCCTTCAAGATGAGCATTGTATGGGATTTTTCTGATGAACCATGAAAAAGTTATGTCTTGGTCAAGTTACAGTTGACTTTTCAACTGTCCAAAAATAGAAACGTTTGCATCCTGAGACTTTTTGAGCCAGGCTTGTGGAATCATGATCAAGAATTGATCAAATGATGATTGTGGATTCAAAATGATATGTTGACAAAAAATTTTGACTTTTGACTGCCGAATGACCATTTTGCCCCTACAGTTGACTGTTGAGCAAATGGGACTTTTGACTATGCAACTTGACCTTTGTGAGCCTTGAAACCTGACATGTAGGTGCTTGACAATGTATATGAGCATATGGGACTTGATTGAGCCCTTGAAAACCTCAACTTCCTTGGAAGAACCAAAACCCTAGTTTTGACTGTGTTAGGAGGCAATTGGACTGTGCAACCCTTGAGAAATTTTGAACCATTTGGAGATTGACCTTGGCAAATCTTGAAGAATATGGGAGGGCAAATTTTGGGGTACAATAGTTGCCCCTGTTCAATCTTCTTAGACCTGAGGATGTAGATTGGCTTGCGTGCCTTTCGTGATCCGAAGGTGGAAGGTGATTGAACACTAAAGTGCCCAGAAATTTGCGCTCACATAGTAGAATGTTAGCAGTGTGAGGTAGGGAATGGGCTTACAGATGCCATCTGGAGATGTGACAGAAACTTGTCGGGAATGGGCTTATAGATGCCATTTGGAGACTGTTGGTATGTGGATGGGCTTATAGATGCCACCTAGGTGTCGATCGCGTAAGAGATTCCTTAGCGAGGACTTGTGTACCTGAGAAAGAAAGATAATTACCTGGCCTGTTACAAGGGTTGACCTTCAAACTCTTTATGTAGATGTGCCCTGGCTGGATACAGGTATCGAATCTTCAAACTCTTCAGACGTGCCCTGGCAGGATACAGGAATCGAGTCTGGAATATAGTCGTCAACAGATACACCCTGGCAGGATACAGGAATCGGATCTTCAAACTCTTCAGACATGCCCTGGCAGGATACAGGAATCGAGTCTGGAATATAGTCGTCAACAAATACACCCTGGCAGGATACAGGAATCGGATCTTCAAACTCTTCAGACGTGCCCTGGAAGGATACAGGAATCGAGTCTAGAATATAGTCGTCAACAGATACAGCCTGGCAGGATACAGGAATCGGATCTTTAAACTCTTCAGACGTGCCCTGGCAGGATACAGGAATCGAGTCTGGAATATAGTCGTCAACAGATACACCCTGGCAGGATACAGGAATCGGATCTTCAAACTCTTCAGACGTGCCCTGGCGGGATACAGGAATTGAGTCTGGAATATAGTCGTCAACAGATACACCTTGGAAGGATACAAGAATCGGATCTTCAAACTCTTCAGACGTGCCCTGGCGGGATACAGGAATCGAGTCTGGAATATAGTCGTCAACAGATACACCCTGGCAGGATACAGGAATCGGATCTTCAAACTCTTCAGACATGCCCTGGCAGGATACAGGAATCGGATCTTCAAACTCTTCAGACGTGCCCTGGCAGGATACAGGAATCGAGTCTGGAATATAGTCGTCAACAGATACACCCTGGCAGGATACAGGAATCGGATCTTCAAACTCTTCAGACGTGCCCTGGCGGGATACAGGAATATAGTCTGGAATATAGTCGTCAGCAGATACACCCTGGCGGGATACAGGAATTGGATCTTCAAACTCTTCAGACGTGCCCTGGCAAGATACAAGAATCGAGTCTGGAATATAGTCGTCAACAGATACACCCTGGCAGGATACAGGAATCGGATCTTTAAACTCTTCAGACGTGCCCTGGCGGGATACAGGAATTGAGTCTGGAATATAGTCGTCAACAGATACACCCTGGCAGGATACAGGAATCGGATCTTCAAACTCTTCAGACGTGCCCTGGAGGGATACAGGAATCGAGTCTGGAATATAGTCGTCAACAGATACACCCTGGCAGGATACAGGAATCAGATCTTTAAACTCTTCAGACGTGCCCTGGCGGGATACAGGAATCGTGTCTGGAATATAGTCGTCAACAGATACACCCTGGCAGGATACAGGAATCGGATCTTCAAACTCTTCAGACGTGCCCTTGCGGGATACATGAATCGAGTCTGGGAATAGTCGCTCACAGACATGCCCTGGCTAGATACAGGTATCGAATATGGAATTGCGACAGTTGATAGTAATTATCATTGTATTGACTTTTGTCCTGAAAAGACAGAACGTTAGTTGTATGCAATGTCATGATGTATGAAGTGCGTGATGTTCTCAGAATAAATGAGATTGTATGTTCATGATGCGTATGTGCATGCTATAATGTATGAAGATGTGATGTTTGTGAATGTATTTTCGTCTAGGAAAATAAATCCTTGACGAATGCCGGGAAGTCAAATCCTGGGCTGATGTTGAAGAGTAGAGCTTTTTGTTTCTGCTAGGGGTGATGGTTGAAAGGATACTGGTAGGAGAAGATGACTCCGTTGGGGAATAAACTTGGCGAATAGATTACTCTGCGGGGAGTGAACTCTGTGGGGAAAGAGAGGTACTTTGCTGAGGTTGATGATAACTCTGCTGGGGATACCATTGTTGAGCTCTGTTGGAAGATTTGAGGAACTCCGCTGGGGATAGGAAGACTTCGCCGGGGACGATCTTTCCGTGGCAATTGGCTGAGGATAGCCCAGTTATATCCTGGTGGGGAAATAACCTTTGAATAAAACCGGGGAGGCGCGTTCGCACTCTGCAGGTGATAAGCTTCCAGAATCTACTGGGGATAAGCTTCCTGAATCTACTGGGGAGATTGATTGAACTCTCCTGGGGAAACTTTTCAGATTGGACTGGGGAATGGCTCTATTGGTTGTCCGGTATTCCGCCGGGGAACAATCTTATATTAAGACTGCCGGGGAAGCTTGTTAGGAATGTTTGTGTACTCCATTGGGGAATGTTGAGATCTTCGGGGGATAATCCAACTTCCTTAAGGCTGACTGAGGATAACTCTGCTCAGGGAGAGTATTGCTAGCTTGCTGGAGATACGGTGCCTTGTAGGGTTGATGGGAGACCAACTGCTTGGGAGAGTTGTTGAATCTTGTCTTACTCTGAGGGTAGTGGAGGTATCTGGGTTATGTTCTTCAGCTGAACCTACCTTAGTACCTTGGTGGACAGAGCAACTAGACCGCTTGGACAACTCCTTATTGCCCCTGTTTCTGTGGGGGAATGTACCTGTGGAGGTGCTTGATAACTGCCGATTGATAAATCTTCTTCTGGTAGGCAAGTGACGAGATGCCGGGACATAGTCGTACGCTGTGATCCCTAACTTTTGCCTGGACCTCCCTTTCGAGTTTTCAGTCCACCGGGATACTTGCCCAAGCCGCCTTTTCAGGTTTTCGACTTGCCGGGTGTACAGATTTTTATTTTCATCCCTTATTTTTGCCCGAACCCTTTTGGTTCGCCGGGAAACCCTTATTTTTGCCTAGGTGCGTCAACCTAGCGGGTCTTTGATTGTGCGTATTATTTTTTCGACTATGTCTGTGCTCTTAGGATGTAGGGAGGTGCCCCTGTCAGTAGTGTTGCGTTGTCGTACTACCAGAAAATGTTGATCGTGCAAGATTCGTCGCTGGAATTCATGTCCAATGCCCCAAGTGATCCAGATGGAGATTTTCCCCAAGCTGGTTGGCCTTTTGAGAGATTCTCCGAATCTTGACTTAACTGTCCCAGATGATGGACAATGATCATGCCATGCCCCTTGGTTGGGAGTGCTTCTGTTCATCAGATATTCTTCGTGCGAACTTCTATGTTGTTCGAACAAAAGGTCATATGCAAACAATGTTATATTAAAAATGCAAAGCTTATGTATGTCTTGAAGTTTTTGAAAATGCAAAAAACAAGTGAATTTTTTTTGTAAACTGTGATGTCAACTCGTTATTTTACCGTAAGCCTTAAGGAGTCAGGATACCTTTCGTAACAGTATGCTTTCAAACTAACCCATGCTTCAGCTAGGACTTTTAAGGGTTATAACGTGGCTTGGTTCACGGTTTAAGAAACAAAGGATAAAGGCTCAAATTTTATTTGTACCCACCCGTTCTTCGTGATGTTCTTCAAACCTAAACGCAACTGATCGTGCGTTAGACCTTGTTTGAGTCTTTTGCTCTGATATACCAGTGATGGTTCGAATATTGACAATTTATTTTGAATAGGCAGTCATTCCCCTTTTTTGGTTGAGGGTTTGTAGGACCTCTTTCTTTTTTGATTTCGTTATCCCTGTTTTTTGCCTGAACTGTTTCTTTCATGATCACAGTCAACGGGATGCCCCAGTTTTGTAAGTCTCCTTCATAGGTTTTGACTTAATGGGCTTTTATTTTTGGGAGATAATGACTGCCTGTCTTTATGATTATTCAGGACCATCACTGTCTTTTGTTTTGTAAAGAATCCTTTGGTGCCACTCATTGTGCACCTGGATCAAACTGAGAGAACTACCCTGCCCCAGGTTATGATTAAGGGTTTTGATTTTTGAAAAGAAAAACTCCTACTTCTTTGGCTCAAAGGGGTTGACAAGGGATTATCTTCCTTATGACTCCAGTGTTTAGGAATTGAAACAATGCCTGTACCTCATCAGCGGGGTCTATTCAAAAGCATACTGTAAATTGTGGTATCATTTTCGTCATCCTCCCTCAAGAGGCTTAGAATTTTTAACCCAGGGTTGATCATCATAAAAATATGAAAACAGTTTGCATATAGCGAATGCGAATATATTGATTCAAAATAGACATATGTGATGCATTGATAAAGTAATAAAGTTTGCTATGACAATAATCGTTTGAACAATCAAAAGAGAGTTACAACTTGAAAAATCTAATGAATAAAAGTCTTCTAATTTGAACTAGTCACTTCAAGTGATGAATCTTTCAGGGATAGTAGAAGAACTCATCCTGGCCATCTTGGGTGAATTCCACTGCTCCTTCATCAATCAGATCCTGGATCTTGTTCTTCAGAGACCAGCAGTCGTTTATGGCATGCCCCGGGCTGTCCGAATGATAAGCGCAGTGGGCGTTGGGGTTATACCTTAAAGGTATCTTGTTGGGGTTCTTAGGAGGGTCCCTTAGAGTTACCAAATTCAACCTCAACAGATGTTGTAAAGCTTGAGACAACGACGTGTTGAGCTTGGTAAATTGCCTCCTAGGCTTGTCTGGCTTGCTCTGATCAACCCGTTGCTCTGGGAGAGGTTGTGGTTGGACCTGTGAAGTGGTAGAAATTTGGAGAGGTCTAATCTTCACCATGCCAGACTCTTGTCCTCTCGGAAGCTGATCAATGACCTGGTCCCTGACTTGGACTGTTTGTTTCATGTTTTATCTGTCTTGATGAAGCTGACTGATCATGGTCCTTAACTCTTCTTGCTCCCGAGCTAAGCCTTGGATGAGAGCCATTTTCCCCAGCATCTGGGTTCTCATTGTATCTACCTCAGCTTGCAGACGTTTCAGCCGTTCGTCCTTATCATCTTCGGGACTTTTCTTGGCCAAATTCCCCATGAGGAGTGTCCTCAACTCTTCCTGCCCCTTGGATAGGCTTAGGAAGATCTCCCTGAACTGAGTCTCTTGAGCATGAAGCCTCTGGTTATTTTGTTGGGAAGCCATTGCTGAAATAAATAGCGGAGAAGGTAAGTGACATGTACAAAGGGTACCTGTAATGCAATGATATGTATGATATGCATGCAATGTTTTCAAGGACCTTGCGGGGTAAACAAGAAAATTGTTAGAATCCGGTAGCTTGATGAGGGAACTTCATGTTGTTGAGAGTCCTTCTTCAAGAGTCAAGGTTCACCATATCGAGTGGGTCATAGCCCCAGACTCAAGCTGTTAAACTTAGCTAGAGGAAAATAAATCCCCTTTGCCCCTTGCTAGACATTTTGATTCATCATGACCTGCATCACAGACCCTAGAGATCCTTGAAATGGGATAGTCCTTATGCAGGATGTATGCAATGGTATGATGGCATGATGTTATGCCATGCGTGGAGTAATGTAGGTAAACCTTGTTATGAGTCCCAATTAAGGACTGCAAACAAACCTGCAAGAAACTCAAGTGTCAGATAACAAGCATGCAAGTAGTCAAGTTTGAAGGCACACAAGTCACACCAGACAGCCCTTAGAGTTTAGGCCAGCATGAAGTTTGGGGTACTACCCTCTTGAAGTTGGTGGGCTCAAAACCTGTCCTATCAGAAGTAACCGGGTTCTAAGGAGCTCAATATCATCGGGTTGTTTTATGTGTTCATTTTTTCGATTTAGCCACTGAACTGGCGATCAAAATATTCCAAGAAAACAACCCTCAATGAGTGTAGTATCGAGTATCAACCAACTTCGGACTGCACCAAAGTCAGTTATCTCACTACCCTAAAGAGGCCAAGATGGTTCAATTAAGGTTCCTAAGGTCGGTTGATGCTTCACGACACCACGCGGCGGCCCCGTACTCTCCTTGACTTGACTCAAGGGTTATCGGTACTCACCAAAGTGCCACATCAACGTAGCAGACTATTTCAACCGTGTCAGTATACCCCGCACAGTTCCCTCACAGTCTTGTTGCTACTTTCTAAGAAGGTATCCCCCAGATCTGGGTTAGGATCTATAGAACTCCCAAGACAGGCCCAATAATAATAAAGCAAACAAAACAAAGCAATTGAAAACACAAGTATGAGCTATCCTAAGGTACACCTCACTTTAAGTTTCCCCAGCAGAGTCGCCAGTTCTGTGATCGGTGGAAATAGAACTGACTGTTTAAAGTTGGTTTCGCGAAATGTCGCGGAAGCAAGAGTCGCCACCGTCTTTTATTTTCTCCAACAAGGAAAGGACAAAAGCACAGCAAAATTCCTTATGAGATATGTTTCTCGGTTCGGGAGGTAGATTTATAGAAAGGGAAGGTGTTAGCACCCTTTCTATCCATGGTTATCCATGGGCTCTTAGGTACTTGCTCTTATGTTTTCAAAATGATGTTTGATTTTCAAATGTGAGTGGGTTTGAAAAAGTTTCTTTGAAAGATTTCTGAATAACTCTTGTATCTGTCCTCAAGAGTGTTTGAAAAATTTGTTTTGAAAGCTTTTGAAAGTGTGAGGTGTGAAAAGTATTTTGTTTGTTTTTGAAAAGAGAAAGTATCTATGAGTCATCTACCTACCCTAAGGAATTAAGCTGTGTAAGTGTCCTTTAGGTAGTGCCATCCCACCATTGAGAGGTAGGTAGCACCGCCGTTGGAGGTGTTCGGGTCAATTCGATTGTAGGGACAGTGTGGTCATCGAAGCAACAGTAGGACACCTTAGAAGCTACCCTTATGTCCTTGATCCTTTTAATCCGAGGCAACCGTTTCGAGGCGACTGTTTCGAGGCAACTGTTTCGAGGCAACTGTTTCGAGGCAACTGTTTCGAGGCAACTGGATCATGGACATAAGGACCGCTAAAACATCCTATACTTGACGACCACGTTTCGAAGGCAACGAGTGAGGCGTACCTTAGAAGTGGTGTGTGTATTGTGTGTTGTTTTCAGTTAATGTCTGTCTTTGTAATTAGTGAGCTACGAGTTGTTTTTATTTACCATACATTCTTGCATGCATTTAACAGTTAAGGGGGTGCCGAAAGTAAATTGCGGAAACATAAATCCTACGATATTACAAGGCGCGGGTCTATACATCGCCAAAAATACAAAGACCCGTTTTTAGTAAATAAGTACGGAAAGTAAATAAAACAGTAAACCTAATTAACTATTACATGTCTTGGAAGCAATTACATAATAATAAACTAAGCGCGAATAAAAAATTAAATCGGAAATGTTCTAAGGGTGTTACCCTTTTAAGAAAAGAAATTGATTTTTTTGTCTTTTTGTCAATTAAATGCAATTAATTAAATAATTAAACTAATTAATTAAAAGAAAATATATTTTTGTGTTTTTTATGTTTTTTATGAAATAAAATAAAAAGAAACAAAATTAAGTCAACCTAATTCTAAATTATTTTAATTATTAAAAGAAAAGTCAAAATTGCCTAATTAAACTATTTCAATTAATGTTTATTTACAAAATAATATAATAATAATAATAATGATGTTAGTTCTATTTTTTTGATTTTTTATGAAAATATGTTAATTATGCTAATTATTAAAAAAAAAAGGCAAATAAATAAAAGAAAAGAAAATGACAAAACAAAATAAAATAAGAAAAAAGTAAATAAACCCAAGGGGGTGAGATGGCCTTCATGGAGGTTTTCTGAAGTAATTCTGGCCCAACAACAAGAAGCCTTATTTGACTTTTTTCGGTTGCCTACGCATGCGCTGACTCCAGAGCATAGTACTCTTGCGTTCTGGGCCTTTAGATCTGCCTCCAATAACACTTGGCTTGTTGGATGGGTGAGGCTTATGGTGGAAACTACTTGAGAAACTGCACAAGAACGCGTTAACAAAAATGATATGAGAATTATGGGGGACCTGGGAAGAACTTACAGCGCGGCATGAGCCTCTGGACTTGGCAAAGGTTGCTTTAGCTTCAGGGTGTGACAAGGAATAGAACCACGTGCTTGTTTTGATCTGAAGATGCTCGCAACTATGTTTTAGAACTCTCACTTTTTGAATAATTTTTGGTTTTGCTCTTGGCCGTTTCTGCACACACTCTTTTTTGAATGAGGTTGGGAAGGCTTGTATATATAGTGATGAATGAGAATCAGTCACATGATGAGCCTTTAACCATTGCAATTATGCTTGAGATTTTGCCATAACCAATATTAAAGCAACTTGCCATTCTTGTCAAAATTTGAATTTCTTGCTTGGAATAGGCCTTGCACGAATTTGGAAGGTGAATGATGGTGTATCAAAGCTATTCAAACTCAAAGATATCCCTCCATTAACTTTCTTGATTTTTATTTGAATTTTAAAGATTTAAAATGATTTAAATCAAATAAAATTAAATAAAAATGGAAAAATTAATTTTTAATCTTGAAATAAATTGTGGGACACGTGGGAGGCATGGCTAAGCTGAATCAAGTGGAAAAAGTGGGCCCTTTTTGTCAAAAAATGAAATTTCAAGGATAATTAACTTTGGCCATTTCACAAAAATTTCCCAACTTCTCCAATGCATATCTTGCTCAATTTTGAAGCTATGAACATGTTCTTGGACATTTTGGAAAGGTATTGAAGTCCTCTAACCAATTTCTTTGGTTCCATGTCATTTTGATTTACCAATCTCAAGTTATGGTCTTTGACTTAAAGTGCCTTTTTGTTGACTTTTGAAAATGACCTATAATGTTGAAATTGATAACTTTTTGTGAGAGCATTTCTTGGACTTGGAATGTGAATATGAATTGTAGGAAATGTCTTCCCCTTCAAGATGAGCATTGGATGGGATTTTTCTGATGAACCATGAAAAAGTTATGTCTTGGTCAAGTTACAATTGACTTTTCAGCTGTCCAAAAATAGAAACTTTTGCATCTTGAGACTTTTTGAGCCAGGCTTGTGGAATCATGATCAAGAATTGATCAAATGATGATTGTGGCTTCAAAATGAGATGTTGACCAAAATTTTTGACTTTTGACTGCCGAATGACCATTTTGCCCCTACAGTTGACTGTTGAGCAAATGGGACTTTTGACTGTGCAACTTGACCTTTGTGAGCCTTGAAACTTGACATGTAGGTGCTTGACAATGTATATGAGCATATGGGACTTGATTGAGCCCTTGAAAACCTCAACTTCCTTGCAAGAACCAAAACCCTAGTTTTGACTGTGTTAGGAGGCAATTGGACTGTGCAACCCTTGAGAAATTTTGAACCATTTGGAGATTGACCTTGGCAACTCTTGAAGAATATGGGAGGGCAAATTTTGGTGTACAACACATGGTCAAACAAGTATGGCAACACAACATTGTCGACAGTGACACCTCCCTACATCCTGAGAGCATGGACATAGTCAGAAAATACTATGCATAATCAAAGACCCGCTAGGTTGACTGGCCTAGGAAAAAATAAGGGCTTTCCGGCGAACCGAAAGGGTTCGGGCAAAAATAAGGGATGAAAATGAAAATTTTATACACCCGGCAAGTCGAAAACCTGAAAAGGCGGCTTGGGCAAAAAAGGGTATCCCGGTGGACTGAAAACCCGAAAGGGCGGTCCAGGCAAAAATTAGGGATCAAAGCGTACGACTATGTCTCATCATCTCGTCACTGGCCTACCAGAAGAAGACTTGTCATTTTGGCCGAAAGATACCAAGCACCTCATAGGTGGGGATAATACTCGATCCACAGGGCCTCCATAGGCACCTTATCCCGCAAAAACAGGGGCAAATAAGAATTGTCCGAACTGTACAAGTTGATCTGTCCACCAGGTACCAAGGTATATATTCAGTTGAAGAATATGGCTAAGATACTTTCACTCCCTGCAGAGTAAGATAATAATGATAGCTCTCTCAGCTGAGACTTGCAACTATGGACGAATCAGCAATACTCTCCCCAAGCAGAGTTAGTCTACCATCAACCCTAAAAAGGCTTGGTATCCCCATAAGGTCTTAATATTCCCCAGCGGAGTATAAGAATATTCTCCAGCAAGCATAAGAGTATCCCCGACAGTCTTAAAATTCCTCCACGGAGTATAAGAATGTTCCCCGGCAGAATGCAAGATACCCCCAGTGAAGTCAATATTTCCCCAGCACGGTCTGGAAAAAAAAGATATCCCAACGAAGTTGAATCATCATCCCCAGTAGACTCTGGAAGCTTATCCCCTGCAAAGTACAAAATAAATCTCCCCAGCCAAATTCAGAGGAGTATCCCCACAAGAGTCTAACAGGATTATCCCTAGCAAGTTGCAACTGAAAGATCATCCTCAGCAAAGTTCTTTCCTTTCACAAGCAGGAATTCAATCCTCAACAGATTTGATATCACCAGCAACGGTAATCCATCCCCAACGGAGTTTATCGTTGAAATCCCCAACGGAGCTTATCAGCGGAATCCCCAGCGGAGTTTATCGTTAAAATCCTCAGCAGAGCATCTCTTCCCCACAGAGTAATTCCCCTCGGAGTAATCTCTTCATCAGTTTATTCCCCAACGGAGTTATACTCTCCTGTAAGTTTATCATCTTCGTTCATCATCCCCAGCGGAAACGAAGAATCCAACTCTATTCTCCAGCAGCTCCGGGATTTATTTTCCCCAGCTAAAACATCACCTTTTCATACATCATGATACATGCATATACGCATTATACCATACTATCTCATTTATGTTGAGAACATCATTGCTTGATCCATATCATGCATTGCATATGACTGACCTTTACCTTTCAGGAAAGATGCATTTAAATTCTCAACTACGTCAATAGAGACCACCAGTCAAAGAAGACAATTTTCCTCCGTCAAAGAGTGGACGAGTTCTCTAATTTCAACGGTATACTACGTTGAAGACCAGACAGTTCCTAGATCTTGATGAAGATGTTTCCCTACGTCATAGTGTGGACGAGTGCTATAACCTCAATGGTATACTACGTTGAGCACTAGTCAGTTCATAGATCTTGATGTTTTCCTCCGTCATAGTGTGGACGAGTTCTCTAATTTCAACAGTATACTACGTTGAAGACCAGACAGTTCCTAGATCTTGTAAAGATGTTTGCCTATGTCATAGTGTGGACGAGTTCTATAACCTCAACGGTATACTACGTTGAGCACTAGTCAGTTCCTAGATCTTGATGTTTTCCTCTGTCATAGTGTGGACAAGTTCTCTAATTTCAACGGTATACTACGTTGAAGACCAAACAGTTCCTAGATCTTGATGAATATGTTTCCCTACGTCATAGTGTGGACGAGTGCTATAACCTCAACGGTATACTACATTGAGCACTAGTCAATTCCTAGATCTTGATGTTTTCCTCTGTCAAAGTGTGGACGAGTTCTATAATCTCAATGGTATACTACGTTGAAGACCAGACAGTTCCTAGATCTTGATGAAGATGTTTCCCTACGTCATAGTGTGGACGAGTTCTATAACCTCAATGGTATACTATGTTGGGCACTAGTCAGTTCCTAGATCTTGATGTTTTCCTCCGTCATAGTGTGGACGAGTTCTCTAACCTCAACGGTATACTACGTTGAGCACCAGACAGTTCCTAGATCTTGATGTTTCCCCCTAATTGAATTATGGACAGGTTCTTAAGACTCAGCCGAGGCATTCTCTCAGTTGAATTACAGGCAAGTTCCCAAATCTCAACAATAGTTAGGCTTCCCCAGCGGAATCTTCTACAATACAACAACAGGTATGCAAGTTCTCACTAAGGAATCTCTTACGCGATCGACACTCTTGCAGATGGAATCTGTAAGCCCATCCTCCTACCAACAATCTCCAAATGGCATCTGTAATCCCATTCCCGACATCACAATGCTGATACTACACCATGCGAGTGCAAATTTCTGGGCACTCTAGTGTTCAATTATCTTCCACCTTCGGATCACGAAAGGCCCGAAAGCCAATCTATATCCCCAGGTTTAAGACAATTGAACAGGGGCAACTGTTGTACCCCAAAATTTTCCCTCCCATATTTCTCAAGACATGTCAAGAATGATCTCCAAGTGACTCAAGTTGGCTCAAGAGTTGGACAATCAAATCATCTCCTAAGGCAGTCAATCTCAAATTAGGGTTTTGTGTTGCATCAAGGTCCTTACATCCAAATGACCTCAAGTTCTCCCCAATGTCCTAATATGTTCTCAAGTTCATCCATGTCAAATTCCAAGCCTTGCAGAGGAAGTTTGGTCAGTCAATTGCTCAAGAGGTCCAAAAATCGACTATGCTAGGGCAAAAGTCAACCGTGCCTCAAAAATAGTCAAACTTCAAGATTTTTTGTCAACATTCTCATTTTTAAGTATAATTCATCATTTTATCAAGGGTTGATCATGATTCATCAAGGATTGCTCAAAATTCATCAAGACTCAAAAGTTGCTAAATTAGGGTTTTATAGGAAAAGTCAACTCAACTTTGAACAAGTATAACTTTCTCATACTTTATGAGAAATGACCCATCCAAAGTTCATTTTGAAGAGGATGCAATTTCCTAAAATCCATATTCACACCCCAAGATCAAGAAATACTCTCACAAAAAGTTACAAATTTCGACATTATAGGTCATTTTTGAAAGTCAACAAAAACACCTTTTTTGCCAAAGCTTATAACTTGAGCATGGAAGATCAAAATGAGATGAGACAAAAAGGGTTGGTTATAGGACATCTCATTGTTTCTAAAAAGTCCAAGAACACCTCCAAAAGCTCAAAATTGAAGAAGTTATGCATTGTTGAAGTTGGGCATTTTTACAAAAGTGCCAAAAGTCAACTATCCTCAAAACTCCAATTTTTGACAAAAGGGCCCACTTTTTTCCACTTGATTTGATTTTGTTACACCACACACGTGTCCTATATTCAGTTTCATGTCCATTCATTTATTTTTCTATTTTATTTAATTTTTATTGAATTAATTCATTTTAAATCAATATTAATTCAAATAAAATCTAAAAATTGATGGAATAAGATTTTTTTGATCATTACAGGTCTTAAATATCATGATACACCCAATCAAATTCGTGCCATGCCATATTGTGAACAAAATCTTGGATTTGGCATAATTTTGGAAGCTTTGTTAATGGAGATCAAATCAAATCTCAAATCTTCAATGCACATGGATTCAAGCCCAAAGATTTAACCTAATGCATTCCTTATTACTCACACAAGCTAGACACATCAAAAACACGACCTAAAAGTGACAAAAACGAAAAAAACCAAATTGGAGAAAAAGCTTGAAAAAGTGGAGGCTGAAATCATACTTAGAGCACGATTCAATCCAAAATCTCAACGTAGCTTCCTTGCCTGACGTTCACTGAAGCCAAAGCGATCAAAACCAAGCCTTGAGACCTCCTAAATCACGCTGTAAGTACTCAAGAACATAGCCCTGTGCACGAATTCGCAACCTTGGATTCTTGCATCTCTTTGCCTAAATATTTGTATATTCATGCTTTTGTTGCATTATAAAGCTCTTTGCATAATTTAATTGCATTTTTATAGCATGTACAGCCATGCCCGAAGCTAGGGTTTTGGTTCTTTGTTTTTAGGCGTTTTGATCACAGGTAAAATTAAGACAAGCCATGGCCATGGATGGATTTAGGAGAACGAGGCGAACAGGATGATGGGTTTGGTTTGCATTTTTGTGACCTAGAATTCATTATAGGATGATGCCACGGATTTTGTTGCGGATTCAAATCCGCAGGAAAATATACCAGGGCCATTGGAGAAGATGAAGACGTGTTCATGTTTCATTGGCCTGTTCAAATAAATTCCGCGCGTTTTTTTATTTCAAATAATTTGCTTGCTTTTCACATATAATAATCAGCGTTTATTTTATTAACAATAAAGCATCATAGCTCAGTTGGTGGAGGCGTGAGTGGAAAAACCAATGGGACCTGGGTTCGAATCCCAGATCCCCCAATACATTTGTGTATTTTTTTCTCCAGCCAATTGCATGTACTCTCCAAGGCGTTGGTCCACCATATCCCTCATCCCATCAGGCGCCAGGTGGCTTCAGATCAAGTCCAAGGACCAAGATTGAGCGCCTACCATGAACTCCAATCAATGCATGCGCGTGGAATAGAGAAAGTCAAACAAGGCTGATTTGGATTGGGCTTCAAAATTGCTATCCTCACCTTCAAATCAGGCCCACACCCCCTGGGTTATTTCTTTTCTTTTCTATATTTCTTTTGTTTAAGTTGTTTTTATTATTTTTATTGTTAATTAACCAATTAATATTTTTTTCATAAAATCAGAAAACCCAAAAATATTATTATTATTTATTAAAACTAATTTCATTATTTTATTTTTGTAAATAAATATTAATCAATTAATGTAGTTTTTAATTAGGTACAATTTTAACATTTTTTGTAATAAATTAAAATCAATGTAGAATTAGGTTTTTTTTAAATAATTTTAATCATTTTATTTTATTTCCTTAAATATAAAAAAATCCAAAAATATTTTCATTAATTAATTAATTTAATTATTAACTTAGATTTAATTTTTTAAAATTCAAAATAAGCAAAAATCTTTTCTTTAATAAAAAAGGGGCAAAACCCTAAAAAATGCTCCGATTTAATTTTCTTGCACGCGATTCATTTGATTCCAATTTTGTAATTGTTTCCCGGTATGTAATAGTTTTTTAGGACTTTAATTATTTATCGCTTTATTTTTACTTTCCGCAATTTAAATTAAAGGGTTTGTTTTTGGCGATGTAAATACCCGACGCCTTGTAATAGTTTAGATTTAATTTCCGCAATTTAAATTCCGTAACTATTAACTGTTAGATGTTTGATAAATAGGGAATGCGTGACAAGATCCAATGTATGAACTTAAAATCAACATAGCTCACCCATGACATGTACAGATAAAAATTAACCAAACTAACACACTTGCACATGCCACTCTTAGGGTACACCTCACTTGGTTGCCTCAAACATGGTCATTGAGTATAGGAAGTTTTAGAGGTCGTCCTCTTGTCCAAAGATCATAAGTTGCCTCGAAACGATTGCCTCGGATAAAATGATCTAAGACATTAGGGTTACCGCTAAAGCATCCTAACATTGCTTTAGTGACCACACGTCCCTTAATCGAATTGACCCGAAAACTCCAACGTCGGTGCTACCTACTCATTCATAGGGGGATAGCGTCGTCTAAAGGACATTAGCACAGTTTAATTCCCTTTTCGAGTAGGTAGATGGTTCTTAAGTACTTTCTCCTTTTAAAACAAAACAAAACTTTTCGCACTTACACTCCTTTCAAACAAAAACTCTTTCAAACCTACAAACACAAAGAAAAGCAATTTTGAAAACACAATGAGCAAGTACCTAAGAGCCCATGGATAACCATGGATAGAAAGGGTGCTAACACCTTCCCTTTCTATAATCTACCTCCCGAACCTGAGAAACATCTCGAAAAAGGAATTTTTCTGTGCTTTTTTCCTTTCCTTGTTGGATAAAATAAAAGACGGTGGCGACTCTTGCTCATCGCGACATTTTGAGAAAACAAACGCAAAACGCGAACCAGCATTCCAAAATAGTCAGTTCTCATTCCCACCGGTCACACCAACTAAAGAAGATTGTTTTCCAATGAAGCAGAAAGTTCGTCGAATGCAACCAGAGATGTCTGAGAAAATCAAAGTTGAGGTTATGAAGCAATTTGATGCCGGTTTTTTAGCAGTTACTTCTTACCCACAGTGGGTTACCAACGTGGTTTCGGTACCGAAGAAAGATGGTAAGTGTGATACGATGGGAGAACTGACTTGGGATTTTGCGTTTGTTTTCGCAAATGTTTCGGTTTAGCAAGAGTCGCCACCGACTTTTTATTTTATCCTAAGGAAAGGTTAAAAAGCACAGGAAAAACCTTTGAGACGTTTTCTTGGGTTCGTGGAGTAGATTATATAAAGGGAAGGTATTAGCACCCTTTCTATCCATGGTTATCCATGGGCTCTTAGTTACTTGTTTAGATCACTTGCTTTGCTTTTCAATTGTTTGAAATGGTGCTTTTCAATTGTTTGAAATGGTGCTTTGTGTGTGGTTTTGAAATATATTTTGAAAAGAGGCCATCGTTGTGGTAACCTTTATAATGATTCTTGTTTGAATGTATACAAAGGTGTTTTTGTCTTTTGAAAAGTTTTCAATGTTTGAAAGTAGGGTTTTGAAATTGTATTGTGAAGTGTGTTTTGAAAATAGCAAGGATGTTTTTGAAAGCTTTTGATCAAGTAACTAAGAGCTATCTACCCTATTTTACTCAAAGATCTTTCTTATGTTTTTAACCCTTTTAACAGTGTTGTTTCACCATTGTGTTTGGTGAACAACCTTGTGTTAGGATGTTAACGGGACAGGCGTGGGTCATTGTATAGACCATGATATCAATTGTGTCAAGTATTTTTGGCAATTTTCTTGAGGCACTTGATCATTTTGTTTAGGAAACTCAGATAGCGTCATCGAGGGACTATAATATTTTGTTTTGTTTTTGTTTTGCCAAAGTACTTGACATGCATACCATGGCCCATTTTTGAAGGCAACAAGTAGATTGTGACCCTAGGGGTGTAAGTGTGCATTGTGTTTGTTTTTCATGCATTTTTGTCTTTGATTAGGTCAAACTATTTGTTGATTTGATTTCGGCATACAAACCCTAATTCTCTAATTATGGCATAATTGAAAGCATTAAGTGCGTAAAAATAAATCTAAGCTATTACAACTTGATATAGGGAGGGGGTACAAATTTTGAATAGGGGGTATTTGACAAGAAATATAAAATCCTAATTACTATTACATCCTGTTGTACCCCAAAATTTTCCCTCCCATATTTCTCAAGACATGTCAAGAATAGTCTCCAAGTTGCTCAAGATGGCTCAAGAGTTGGACAGTCAAGTCATCTCCTAAGGCAGTCAACTTCAAATTAGGGTTTTGTGCTGCATCAAGGTCTTTGCATCCAAATTACCTCAAGTGCTCCCCAATGTCCTAATATGTTCTCAAGTTCATCCATGTCAAATTTCAAGCCTTGCAGAGGGAGTTGGGTCAGTCAATTGCTCAAGAGGCCCAAAAATCGACTATGCTAGGGCAAAAGTCAACTGTGACCTATAAACAGTCAAGCCTCAAGATTTTTTCTCAACATTATCATTTTGAAGGATATTTCATCATTTTATCAAGGGTTGATCATGATTCATCAAGGATTGCTCAAGATTCATCAAGATTCAAAAGTTGCAAAATTAGGGTTTTATAGGAAAAGTCAACTCAACTTTGACCAAGCATAACTTTCTCATACTTTATGAGAAATGACCCATCCAAATCTCATTTTGAAGAGGATGAAATTTCCTACAATCCATATTCATACCCCAAGATCAAGAAATGCACTCACAAGAAGTTACAAATTTGGACATTATAGGTCATTTTTGAAAGTCAACAAAAACACCTTTTTTTCCAAAGCTTATAACTTGAGCATGGAATATCAAAATGAGATGAGACCAAAAGGGTTGGTTAGAGGACATCTCACGGTTTCTAAAAAATCAAAGAACACCTCCAAAAGTTCAAAATTGAAGAAGTTATGCATTGTTGAAGTTGGGCATTTTTCTTAAATTGCCAAAAGTCAATTATCCCCAAAATTTCAAATTTTGTCAAATGGGCCCACTTTTTTCCACTTGATTTGATCTTTTCATACTACACACGTGCTCTATCTTTAGTCTTGGGTCCAATTATTAATTTTTCTATTTTATTTGATTTTTATTGAATTAATTCATTTTTAATCAATTTAAATCCAAATAAAATCTAAAAATAGATCACTTGGTATCTTTGTGATTGATATAGGTCTTAAATATCATCATGAAATCCGGATCAAGCCATATCATGCACAAAATATTGGTTTTTGACAAATTTGGAAGCTTTTTCAATGGAGAATAAAATCACATCTTCAATCATCAATGCATAAAGATTCAAAGCCCAAAACCTGACCTAATTCACTCCATGTTACTTATACAATGCAAAGGCACGAAAATGAGAAGGAGGAGGCTGCAAAATCACAAAGACAAAAACTTGAAAAAGCTTGAAAAAGCTTGAAAAAGCTTGAAAAAGCTTGGAACTGAAATCTTTGTTAGAGGCGAATTCAAGACCAAATCTCAACGTAGACCTCTTGCTGGACATCCACTGAAGCAGTAGCAATCAAAAGCAAAGCCATTCGCCTCCTAAAACGCGTTGTAAGTCTCTCAGAACCTCGCTCTGTATGTGAAATTGTATTCTCTTATTCTAGCATTTTCTTGACAAAACATTGGCATATTCCCGATTCTTGAATGATTTCTGAGCTTCCTACATTATTCAATTGTATTTTTATAGCCTGTAATGCCATACCCGAAACTAGGGTTTTTGGTTCTTGTTTTTAGGTGTTTCAGTTTCAGGCAAAATTGATGCAAACAATGGCCATGAGCGTGTTCAGGAGGAAGAGACGAGCATGATGATGGTCTCAGAATTCGTTTCCATAGCCTAGAGAAGATTTTAGGATTGACCTAGGGATTTAGTTGCGGATTCAAATCCGCAGGAAAAAAAATAGGTTTCCACGAAGAAGACGAAGGCGTGTCTCCTTCTTATTGGTTGATTCAAATAGCGCGCCTTATTTTTTTTTATTTTCCAGCATATTGTTTGTGTTTCTAATATAATAATTAGTGCGTATTCCACTAACAATTAAAAAGCAATGGCGTGGTGGTAAGTGCGTTTGTTCAGTGACTCATGGGACCTGGGTTCGAATCCCAGGTCCCCCATATTACTTTGCAATTTTTCTTCAGGTATTCTGGCACTTTTCAGCAATCATGGCCTATCATACACCATCACCTGAGTATCTGCCAGATGGCCTCCAGGCCAAATCTGATGGCCCAAAATGAAGACAATCATGCTCTCCAGTCAACGCACGCGTGGAGAATCAGAATATCAAACCAGGCTTGCAGCAAATGGGCCAACGAAATTTCCAATCTCACTCCTTTTCCAGGCCCAACACCCCCCCTTGGTTATTTCTTCTTTTTTCTTTCTTTCTTTTATTTAACTATTTGTTTTATTAATTATTTTTATTATCACTAACCAATTAAATTTTTTCCTCATAAAAACACAAAAATATGTTTTATTTATTAAAATCAAATTCATCATCTTATTTTTGTAAATAAATTAATTCAATTAATTTAGTTTTAATTAGGTATAACTTTAATATTTTTTGCAATAATTAAAATTAATGTAGAAAATTAGGTTTTTATTAACTTTGACCAAATTTATTTTATTTTCTTTAAATATCCAAAAATCCAAAAATATATTTTTCTTAATTAATTAATTAATTTATTTATTTAATAATTAACTTAGGTTTAATTCCATTTAATCCAAAAATAAACAAAAAAATGCTTTCTTTCAAAAAAAAGGGTCAAAACCCTAAGAAACTCGCATTCGATTTAACTTTCCGCACGCGATATATTTTACCATATTGATGTAACTGTTTCCCGGAATGTAATAGTTAAAATAGGACTTTAATTTATTTATCGCTTTATTTATTTTCCGCACTTTAAATTAAAGGGTTGCTTTTGGTGATGTAAATACCTGACGCCTTGTAATAGTTTAGATTTAATTTCCGCAATTTAAATTCCGCAACTATACACTGTTAGATGTTTAATAATAGGAAATGCATGACAAGATTGAATGTATGAACTTAAAATCAACATAGCTCACCCATAACATGTACAAAGATAAAATTAACCAAAATAACACACTCGCACATGCGCACTCTTATGGTACACCTCACTTGGTTGCCTTCGAACGCGGTCATTAAGTATAGGAAGTTTTAGAGGTCGCCCTCTTGTCCAAAGATCATAGTTGCCTCGAAATGGTTGCCTCGGAAAAATGATCTAAGACATTAGGGTTACCGCTAAGGCGTCCTAACATTGCTTTAGTGACCACACGTCCCTTAATCGAATTGACCCTTAAACTCCAACGACGTTGCTACCTACTCATTCATAGTGGGATATCATTGTCTAAAGGACATTAGCACAGATTGATTCCTTTTTCGAGTAGGTAGATGGTTCTTAAGTACTTGCTCTTTCAAAACAAAACAAAACTTTTCGCACTTACACCTTTCAAACAAAAACTCTTTTCAAACCCACAAACACAAAGAAAAGAAAGTTTTGAAAACACTTTGAGCAAGTACCTAAGAGCCCGTGGATAACCACGGATAGAAAGGGTGCTAACACCTTCCCTTTCTATAATCTACCCCCCAGACCCGAGAAACATCTCGAAAAAGGAATTTTTCTGTGCTTTTTTCCTTTCCTTGTTGGATAAAATAAAATACGGTGGCGACTCTTGCTTACCGCGACATTTTGCCAAAACAAACGCAAAACGCAGACCAGCATTCTAAAAAACAGTGAATTATCTCCCACCGTATCACAGAACTGGCGACTCTACTGGGGAACATTCTATGAGTGAGGTGTACCTTAGGATTAGATCATTGTGTTTTCAATTGTTTGCTTTGTATGATTTATATTTGTGGGCTTGTATCGGAGTTTCTATAGATCCTAACCCGGATCTGGGGATACCCTTTAGGTAAGTAGCAATAAACTGTGAGGGAATTGTACGGCATTGACCGATACGGTTGAAGCAGTAGCTACGTTGGTGTGTCACTTTAGATTGTACTGATATCCCTTGTTTTGGAACGAGGAGAATATGGGTCATCTAAGGGGTCATTAAGCACCAACTGACCTTAGAACCTTTAAATTGACCAACTTGGCCATAGAACAGTAGCAGTATGCTACACTCATTGAGACTAAACTCTCGCAATGATTCCGGCTGCAAGAAAAGGTTGCTAAAGTGGAATTATGACCGATTGAGGGTAGTCAGTGATATTGAGATCCTCTAGAACCCGATTACTATTTTTAGGATAGGTTTAAACCAATTGAACTGAAAGAGGGTAGTACCTAAGCTCCTTGCCAGCCTGAAATCTAAGGGCTCTCTGTGTGACTTGTGTGCCTTTACCATGTTTGCTTTTTGTGGATACTTGTGGTGTGCTTACTATCATGACATCATAACATTATAACATTGCATACATCTTGCATTGGACTAACCTATCTCAAAGACAGGAGGGTTTCATCTTTGCTCTGTTTTGTAGGTCATCATGATGCCTATGCATAGGAATACCATCCGGATCAACTTTGTCCAGGTTCCTACTATGCTTAAGGAGTAAGTTGCAAAGATGCCTGATACTACTTCCTTCCTCAGGAGACATGGTTATCTTCTCAGTTTGGTCACCTCCAAATTGGACGAGCAGATGATGAGTGTCCTAGTCTAGTTCTATGATCCATTGTACCATTGTTTTACTTTCCAGGACTACCAGCTGGTTCCCACCTTAGAAGAATTCTCTGATCTACTCGGTATCTCCATTCTGGAGTAGACCCCGTTTACTAGTTGGGAGAAGATTCTTAAGCCCGAAGAGATTGTTGTAGCCCTTCATATGACCAAAGAGGAGGTAATGGCTAATTGGGAGACTAGAAGTGGAGCAAAGGGCTTTCTGACTAAGTTCTTGGTTGGTAAGGCTAATTACTTCTGGGATAGTCTAGACTTCAAGGCATTCGAGGATATTCTGGCTCTTCTGATATACGGCTTGGTATTGTTTCCGAACTCTGACTCCTTTGTTGATGTGAATGCGATAAAGATCTTCATCTCTTAGAATCCGGTACCCACTCTCCTGGGTGACATTCTTCATCAGCTTTACGCCCGTACTGCCCGAAAGAAGGGAACCTTGATGTGTTGTGCTCCGTTATTGGCAAGGTGGTTTATTTTGCACCTTCCCAAGTCAGTGCTGAAGAACAAAGAAGGCATGGGTTGGGCCTATATGGTCATGTCTCTCTCTTGCATAATGACACTATCTGGACTCTCAAGGGTATGGACGAGGTGACTATCATTGATCGCTGCGGGGAGTACCCTAATGTTCCACTAATAGGAACCCATGGAGGAATTTCTTACAACCCGTGCTTAGCTCTACGTCAGTTTGGGAGAGCCAGAAGAGAAGGACCTCATGAGATGCTAATGCCTAGTATCATCTTTGATTTTCAAGGGGATAGCGACGAGCAACGTCACAGATTCATAAGGGCTTGGGAAAGAGTTAACCAATCGATCCACATGAGCTGGGCCCAAAGACTTTACTTCCAATGGAGCCATATCTCATATGGGTCCATATCCGTGCCCAAAAGTTGGGTATGCCGTATGAAGCCGTCTGGCTTGTCATTGTTGAAGTTGCTAATGAAGAAGGGATTCTTCCAACCATCCTCCATCCTCATATGCCCACTGACATTGGGGCACTGAAAAGGTCTTGGATGCAACTGAGGGAAGAATGGGATTCTTACCGAGAAAAGTTCAACGAGCAAGAACAGAAGATCTAGAGGTTGACTAGGCAGTTGGAGAACGAGCGGATTCTCAACGACTATGTCCGCACCGACAAGAAGAGACCATGGGAGCATTGATTGACCTTTGATGATTTCCTTTCCAGTTTTTGTTTACTTTTCAGTATTTCCATTCTTGTAACGCCTTAAGGGCAATTTGTTGAACAATTTGAATTTCAAAGTTTAATCTAATAAAGTGTGTTTCCTTTCTGGTTTACAAATTTGAATCTCCCGATTGTCTTTGAAATCATGTCATACGCATTGCATCCCATGCACTCCATAACAGGTACCCATTACAGGTCTCTTATCTTTTTCGCTGTTTATTTCAGCACTCACCATGTCTGCTGAACCTTCAACTGAGCAAGCAATCAAGGCCCTCCAGCCCCAGAATTCCCAATTTCAAGAGCTGTTCATGAATCTAGCTAAGGGTCAGCAAGATCTGAAGACCTTGATTCTGAAAGAGAAGAAGAAGAAGAAGAAGAGGACAATCCTGTTTAGCACAGGGCACAGGTTTGGGAACAGGCTACAGAATGAAGTTGATTTGACCACCTCATCTGGAGGGAAAGATAGTCAAGAGGAAAGGAGGGCTTCTAGCCCTGTGGTCTCCGACAACGAGACGGACTTCGATGAAGAACAATATCCTCCTGCTGAGGATAGATACAAGTAACTAGAAGACCGGTTGAGTGCTATGGAAGTTCAGAAAGTGCCTGGTCTGGACTTTGGAGATCTAGGTCTATCATCTGGGGTGGTGATTCCCCGGAAATTCAAAGCATCAGCCTTTGCTAAGTATGACAGAGTTTCTTGTCCGAAGTTGCACCTCCGATCATATGTGAGGAAGATTCATCCGTACACAGCTGATAAGAACCTATGGATCCATTTCTTTCAAGACAATCTCTCAGGGACTCAGCTTGAGTGGTTCTACCATTTGGACGGAACCAGTATTCGCAGTTGGGAAGATTTGGCTACTGCTTTCTACAGGAAGTACCAGTACAACTCCGACCTCGCTCCTACGCGTACCCAGCTCCAGGGTATGTCAATAGGAACGGGTGAAGGATTCAAATATTATGCTCAGAAGTAGAGAGACCTCGCCGGAAGAGTACAACCACCCTTGGCTGATTGGGAGCTAGTTGACATGTTTCTGGGGACCTTGTCTGGTCCATTCTTCAACCATCTAATTAGAAGCTCCTCATTTGGGTTTACAGAGCTTATTTTGACTGGTGAGAGGATTGAGGCTGGTATTAAGGCTGGACAGATACAGAAGGGTGCCTCATCAAGCACCGAGAAGAAGCCTTTTAAGAAAGAGTCCAGTGTTGTCTACAGTTCAAGAAGACAGGATAGACCTGAACACCGCCAAGCGGTTAATGCGGTTGTTATTTCAAAACCTGCTGGTGCTCCTCAGTACAATAATCAACAGAAGGATGAGAGACCTTGAAGACAATTGACCCGTCTCAGCATGACTTTGTCTCAGATTTTGCCACAGTTGTTGAAGACCAATCTTGTGATTCTAAAGGAAGCCCCGAAGAATCCAAACACCACGTCGCCAAAGTACAGCCCTAATGCCCGCTGTGCTTTTCACTCTGATAGCTCGGGGCATAATACAGATGATTGCTGGGTTTTGAAGAACAAAGTACAGGACTTGATTGATGCGAAAGAGATTGAGTTCGGAGCACCAGAGAAGCCTAAACAAGACACAGGGGTGAATGCTATCAGGGATGACGATGATGAAGAGTTTGATATCAACAGTTGGATCTACCCAACTGCCAATGGTGGATTAAGCAACTGGACAGTGAAGGATTCTATGCTCGTTTCCGTTATTACCCAGTAATGAAACTTTTTGTTTTGAATATGTAACACATTGTTTTAAACTTTATGGCCCGATGTCTTACCCGGGGCACTGTGGCTTCATTTGTGAGGGCTTTATGCATGTCATTTTCATATATCATTAATAAAAGCATTGGACGTTCTTGCGTTTCAAATTTTGCACTCCTTGTTTTTATTTTAATTATATATTGCAAAGCAGCTATTTTACACACACTCACATATACAGGTCCACATCCACTCTGGATCTCACTAGTAACAACTCTGCTACTGCCAGTTATAACTTCGAAAATCCGATCAACTTAGCCGAATACGAAGGTGAAGATGATTGCGAAGTGCCTGGTGAACTTGCAAGACTATTACTTCAAGAAGAGAGGGTCATACATCTGCACGAAGAGCCGGTGGAATCAGTGAATCTGGGTACTGAGATAGACAAGAAGGAAGTCAAGATCGGTGCCAATCTGGAAGCTAGTGTGAAGCAACGGTTGATTTAGATGTTGCATGACTATGTTGAGATCTTTGCCAGGTCTTACGAAGATATGCCTGGTTTGGATACTGATATTGTGGTTCATCGCCTGCCTACCAAGGAAGACTGTCCTCCAGTAAAACAGAAGGTCCGCCGAATGCGCCCAGAGATGTCTGAGAAAATCAAGGCCGAAGTTATGAAACAGTTTGACACCAGTTTTCTAGCAGTTACTTCGTACCCTCAGTGGGTGGCCAATGTGGTTCCTGTGCCGAAGAAGGATGGTAAGGTTCGAATGTGTGTTGACTATAGGGATCTGAATAGGGAAAGCCCCAAGGATGACTTCCCTCTACCTCATATCGACGTTCTGGTTGACAACACCGTCCAGCATAAAGTCTTCTCCTTTATGGATGGTTTCTCCGGTTATAATCAGATTAAAATGGCTCCCGAGGACATGGAGAAGACAACCTTTGTTACTCAGTGGGGTACCTTTTGCTACAAGGTCGTGCCTTTTGGACTGAAGAACGTTGGGGAAACATATCAGCGTGTCGTGGTTGCTTTGTTTCATGACATGATCCATCATGAGATTGAGGTATACGTCGATGATATGATTGCAAGGTCCCAGACTGAAAAGGAACACCTTGACCATCTGCAGAAGCTGTTTGACAGGTTGAAGTTGTACAAGCTGAGGTTAAACCCGAACAAGTGCACCTTCGGGGTGAGATCTGGTAAGCTATTGGGTTTCGCCGTAAGCGACAAAGGTATTCAAGTGGATCCTGCAAAATTGAAAGCTATACAGGAGATGCCAGCTCCCAGAAGAGAAAAAGAAGTCAGAGGCTTTCTGGGACGACTGAACTACATTGCCCGATTCATCTCACACCTGACTGCTACTTGTGAGCCAATCTTCAAGCTGCTGAAGAAAGATCAGGTAGTACGTTGGAACCATGAATGCCAGGCCGCTTTCAAAAGGATCAAAGAGCATCTCCAAGAGCCACCTATTCTGATGCCACCAGTTGAAGGGAGACCTCTGATCCTATACTTGACAGTACTCGACAACTCAATGGGGTGTGTGCTGGGTCAACATGACGAGTCTGGTCGAAAAGAGCATGTTATTTATTACCTTAGCAAAAAGTTTACCGAATGTGAGACCCGATACTCACTGCTCAAGAAAACTTGCTGCGCTTTGGCATGGGCTGCTCGCCGGCTAAGACAGTATATGTTGACTCACACTACTCCGTTGATATCAAAGATGGATCCAATCAAGTATATCTTCGAGAAGCCTGCCTTGTCTAGAAGAATAGCGAGATGGAATATGATCTTGACTGAGTATGACATCTAATATACGACCCAAAAGGCAATCAAGGGAAGTGTGTTGGCAGACCATTTGGCACATCAAGAAGTGGATGATTACCAGTATATGAACTTTGAATTTCCGGACGAGAATATCATGTTGGTAACTGATTGTGAGACACCTGGACTGGATGAAGGACCTGAGGAAGGATCCTGATGGTCTATGTACTTTGATGGAGCTTCGAACGCTTTGGGTAATGGCATTGGCGCTGTGATCATATATCCTAAAGGCTCTCATACTCCGTTTACCGCCCGACAATGTTTCAACTGCACCAATAATATGGAGGAGTATGAAGCGTGCATCATGGGTCTTTGAGCAGCAATTGACCTAAGGATTAAGTTTCTAAGTGTTTTCGGAGATTCCGCTCTTGTGATCAGTCAGATCAAAGGCGAGTGGGATACGAAACACCCAAATCTTATTCCTTACAAGGAATATGTATTGACGTTGCTTCCCCATTTCGAGGAGATAACCTTTGAGCACTTCCCTAGAGAGGAGAATCAGTTGGCGGACACGCTGGCTACGATGTCTTATATGTTCAAGGTCCATTGGGACAACGAAGCTCCCCGGATTATCATTGAAAGATTGGACGAACCTGCACATTGCTGTGACATTAAGACTGAAGAGGTAACAGAGAAGCCCTGGTATCACGAGGTGAAAAGGTATCTTGAGACTCAAGAATACCCAGAGGGTGCATCTGTTAATGATAAAAAATTTCTGAGAAGGTTCACGGCGAAGTTCTTCATCAACAATGACATTCTTTACAAGCGTAACCATGATTCGACCTTACTGCATTGCGTGGATAAGAGTGAAGCAGAAAGGATCATGGCAGAGTTACATGAAGGTACTTTCGGAACTCATTCCAGTGGACACACTATGACAAAGAAGATCCTTCGGGCAGGATATTACTGGTCCACAATGGAAGCTGACTGTTATCAGCATTCTCGGACATGTCACAAGTGTCAAGTCTATGCTGATAAGGTGCACATGCCTCCAGTACCTCTGAACATATTGACGGCTCCTTGGCCTTTTGCAATGTGGGGCATTGATATGATCGGCAAGATCAGACCTACGGCATCCAACGGGCATCGTTTCATCCTAGTGGCTATTGATTACTTTACGAAGTGGGTTGAAGCAGCTTCCTTTTCTACTGTAACCAAGAATTCCGTGGCACGGTTCATTCGGCACAATCTGATCTGTCGATACGGTGTACCAGAGAGGATCATTACCGACAATGGTACCAATCTCAACAACAAGATGATCACTGAGCTCTGCGAGCAATTCAAGATACAGCATCACAACTCTTCTCCCTACCGGCCGAAGATGAATGGGGCTGTCGAAGCGGCTAATAAGAACATTAAGAAGATTGTGCATAAGATGACAGTGACATACAAAGACTGGCACGAGATGTTACCATTTGCTCTTCATGGGTACCGTACCTCAGCACGGACGTCAACAGGGGCAACACCCTATTCCTTGGTATATGGCATGGAGGCAGTCTTGCCCGTTGAAGTTCAGATACCCTCTCTTCGGATTATGAAGGATGCAGGTTTAAGCGAAGATGACTGGATTCAGACCCGACTTGATCAGCTGAACCTAATCAACGAAAAGAGACTTACTGCTATTTGTCACGGTCAGACGTATCAAAAACGGATGATCAAGGCATTTAACAAGAAAGTAAGACGACAAGAGTATCAAGTTGGGGACTTGGTAATCAAGCGCATTATCCTACCTCAAGGTGATCCCAGGGGCAAATGGACCCCTACTTACGAAGGGCCATTTGTGGTTAAGAACATTTTCTCGGGAGGAGCTATGATTCTAACCACCATGGATGGTGACGACTTTCCTCACCCCGTCAATGCAGACATAGTGAAAAGATACTACGCATAATCAAAGACCCGCTAGGTTGACTGGACTAGGCAAAAATAAGGGCTTCCCGGCGAACCAAAAGGGTTCGGGAAAAAATAAGGGATGAAAATAAAAAAAATCTGTACACTCGGCAAGTCGAAAACCTAAAAAGGCGGCTTGGGCAAAAAAGGGTATCCCGGTGGACTGAAAACCTGAAAGGGAGGTCCAGGCAAAAGTTAGGGATCAAAACGTAACACTATGTCTCATTGGATCACCTTGCATCCAGACTTCGGTATCGACTATCAAGCTCAGACGGCACTAATCAATCTGATCTACCTTCAACCAAGTAGCAAAGTGATGAGATGCTCGAAGACATAAAGGCAATAGCAGAGTTGGAACCCAGTGGGATCATTCACATAGCTGTTTTGTTTTCTTTTCACAAATTGTGTAAATTCTATTATTCGGCGGTGTTCCCTTACTAGGACGTCAGCCTCTTATACAAAACACCTATTTACAGGCCAAACTTCGAAATCAATACAATTCATTTTAAAAGAAGTTTCAAACTGTTTTTTCCTTTATCTGTTTTATTTTGCAAAGAACGTCCAATGTTCATTTTTGATATATGAATTTGACATTAATTGCTGCTCATAAATAGTTACATATGAAATGAATGATGAATTACTGGTAATATCAGAAACATGGGCAATAAGAAGTGTCCAAGTTGTACAGTTGTTCTATCCACCAGGTACAAAGGTTGATTCAGCTGAAGAATATGGCTAGGATACCTTTACTCCCCGCAGAGTAAGGCAGTAATGGTAGCTCTCCCCCAGCTGAGACTTGCAACTACGAACAAATCAGCAATACTCTCCCCAAACAGAGTTGGTCTACCATCGGCACTAAAAAGATCTTAATATTCCCCAGCGGAGTGTAAGAGTATTCCCCAGCAAGTATAAGAGTATCCCCGACAGTCTTAATATTCCTCAACAGAGTATAAGAATGTTCCCCGGTAGAATACAAGATACCTCTAGTGGAGTCAATTTTCCCAGCACGGTCTGAAAAAGGCTTCCCCGATGGAGTTGAAGCATCATCCCCCATAGACTCTGGAAGTTTATCCCCAGTAGAGTACAAAAATAACTCTCCCCAGCCAAGTTCAAAGGATCATTCCCAGAATTCAGAGGATTATCCCCACAAAAGTCTAACAGGGTTATCCCCAGCAAATCACAATTGAAAGATCATCCCCAGCGAAGTTCTTTCCTTTCACAGACAGGAATTCAATCCTCAACAGATTCAGTATCACCAGCAACGGTAATCCACCCCCAGCGGAGCTTATCATTGGAATCTTCAGTAGAACATCTCTTCCCCACGGAGTAATCTCCTCATCAGTTTATTCCCCAACGGAGTTATCCTCTCCTACAAGTTTATCACCTTCGTTCATCATCCCCAGCGGAAACGAAGAATCCAACTATATTCTCCAGCAGTTATCCAGGATTTATTTTCCCCAGCTAAAACATCACATTTCCATACATCATGATACATGCATATACGCATCATACCTTACAATCTCATTTATGTTGAGAACATCATTTCTTGATCCATGTCATGCATTGCATATGACTGACCTTTACCTTTCAGGAAAGATACAGTTAAATTCTCAACTATGTGGAAGACTTTCTCTGGTCCAGTTAAATTGATTCCTAAAGATTTTTCTGAGGCCAACCCAGTCAAAGGAGACAAAACCAGTTAAATCGATTCCTAAAGATTTTTCTGAGGCCAACCCAGTCAAAGGAGACAAAACCAGTTAAATCGATTCCTGAAGGTTTTTCTGATAATAACCCAGTCAAAGGAGACAAAAATAACTCTCCCCAGCCAAGTTCAAAGGATCATTCCCAAAATTCAGAGGATTATCCCCTCAAAAGTCTAACAGGGTTATCCCCAGCAAATCACAATTGAAAGATCATCCCCAGCGAAGTTCTTTCCTTTCACAGATAGGAATTCAATCCTCAACAGATTCAGTATCACCAGCAACGGTAATCCATCCCCAGCGGAGCTTATCATTGGAATCTTCAGCAGAACATCTCTTCCTCAAGGAGTAATCTCCTCATCAGTTTATTCCCCAACGGAGTTATCCTCTCCTGCAAGTTTATCACCTTCGTTCATCATCCCCAGCGGAAACGAAGAATCCAACTCTATTCTCCAACAGCTATCCAGGATTTATTTTCCCAAGCTAAAACATCACATTTCCATACATCATGATACATGCATATACGCATCACACCATACAATATCATTTATATTGAGAACATCATTGCTTGATCCATGTCATGCATTGCATATGACTGACCTTTACCTTTCAAGAAAGATACAGTTAAATTCTCAACTATGTGGAAGACTTTCTCTGGTCCAGTTAAATCGATTCCTAAAGATTTTTCTGAGGCCAACCCAGTCAAAGGAGACAAAACCAGTTAAATCGATTCCTAAAGATTTTTCTGAGGCCAACCCAGTCAAAGGAGACAAAACCAGTTAAATCGATTCCTAAAGGTTTTTCTGATAATAACCCAGTCAAAGGAGACAAAAATAACTCTCCCCATCCAAGTTCAAAGGATCATTCCCAGAATTCAGAGGATTATCCCCTCAAAAGTCTAACATGGTTATCCCCAACAAATCACAATTGAAAGATCATCCCCAGCGAAGTTCTTTCCTTTCACAGACAGGAATTCAATCCTCAACAGATTCAGTATCACCAGCAACGGTAATCCATCCCCAGCGGAGCTTATCATTGGAATCTTCAGCAGAACATCTCTTCCTCAAGGAGTAATCTCCTCATCAGTTTATTCCCCAACGGAGTTATCCTCTCCTGCAAGTTTATCACCTTCGTTCATCATCCCCAGCGGAAACGAAGAATCCAACTCTATTCTCCAACAGCTATCCAGGATTTATTTTCCCAAGCTAAAACATCACATTTCCATACATCATGATACATGCATATACGCATCACACCATACAATATCATTTATATTGAGAACATCATTGTTTGATCCATGTCATGCATTGCATATGACTGACCTTTACCTTTCAAGAAAGATACAGTTAAATTCTCAACTATGTGGAAGACTTTCTCTGGTCCAGTTAAATTGATTCCTAAAGATTTTTCTGAGGCCAACCCAGTCAAAGGAGACAAAACCAGTTAAATCGATTCCTAAAGATTTTTCTGAGGCCAACCCAGTCAAAGGAGACAAAACCAGTTAAATCGATTCCTAAAGGTTTTTCTGATAATAACCCAGTCAAAGGAGACAAAACCAGTTAAATCGATTCCTAAATATTTTTCTGAGGCCCAGTCAAAGGAGACAAAACCAGTTAAATCGATTCCTAAAGATTTTTCTGAGGCCAACCCAGTCAAAGGAGACAAGACCAGTTAAATCGATTCCTAAAGATTTTTCTTAGGCCAACCCAGTCAAAGGAGACAAAACCAGTTAAATCGATTCCTAAAGATTTTTATGAGGCCAACCCAGTCAAAGGAGACAAAACCAGTTAAATCGATTCCTAAAGATTTTTCTGAGGCCAACCCAGTCAAAGGAGACAAGACTTGTTAAATCGATTCCTAAAGATTTTTCTGAGGCCAACCCAGTCAAAGGAGATAAAACTAGTTAAATCGATTCCTAAAGATTTTTCTGAGGTCAACCCAGTCAAAGGAGACAAAACCAGTTAAATCGATTCCTAAAGATTTTTTTGATACCAATCCAGTCAAAGGAGACAAAACCACCTTTGGTCCAGTTAAATCGATTCCTAAAGATTTTTATGATACCAATCTAGTCAAAGGAGACAAAACCCCTCTGGTCCAGTTAAATCGATTCCTAAAGATTTTTCTGATGCCAATCCCGTCAAAGAAGACAAAACCCCCTCTGGTCCAGTTAAATCGATCCCTAAAGATTTTTCTGATGCCAATCCAGTCAAAGAAGACAAAACCTCCTCTGGTTCAGTCAAATCGCCGATAAGATCTCCCTGATTCGTATTCCAGTCGAAGTTCAGACCATCTACCAATAGTCTCCAAATGGCATCTATAAGCCCATTCCCGACATCACAATGCTGATACTACATCATGCGAGTGCAAATTTCTGGGCACTCTAGTGTTCAATCATCTTCCACCTTCGGATCACGAAAGGCCCGAAAGCCTATCTATATCCTCAGGTTTAATAAAATTGAACAGGGGCAGCTGTTGGACCCCAAAATTTTCCCTCCCATATTTCTCAAGACATGTCAAGAATAGTCTCCAAGTTGCTCAAGATGGCTCAAGAGCTGGACAGTCAAGTCATCTCCTAAGGCAGTCAACTTCAAATTAGGGTTTTGTGCTGCATCAAGGTCCTTGCATCCAAATGACCTCAAGTGCTCCCCAATGTCCTAATATGTTCTCAAGTTCATCCATGTCAAATTTCAAGCCTTGCAGAGGGAGTTGGGTCAGTCAATTGCTTAAGAGGCCCAAAAATCGATTGTGCTAGGGCAAAAGTCAACTGTGACCTATAAACAGTCAAACCTCAAGATTTTTTGTCAACATTCTCATTTTGAAGGATATTTCATCATTTTATCAAGGGTTGATCATGATTCATCAAGGATTGCTCAAGATTCATCAAGATTCAAAAGTTGCTAAATTAGGGTTTTGCAGGAAAAGTCAACTCAACTTTGACCAAGCATAAATTTCTCATACTTTATGAGAAATGACCCATCAAAATCTCATTTTTAAGAGGATGCAATTTAATACAATCCATATTCACACCCAAAGATCAAGAAATGCACTCACAAGAAGTTACAAATTTGGACATTATAGGTTATTTTTGAAAGTCAACAAAAACACCTTTTTCGCCAAAGCTTATAACTTAAGCATGGAATATCAAAATGAGATGATACCAAAAGGGTTGGTTATAGGACATCACAAGGTTTCTAAAAAGTCAAGGAACACCTCCAAAAGTTCAAAATTGAAGAAGTTATGCATTGTTGAAGTTGGGAAGTTTTCCAAAATTGCCAAAAGTCAACTATGCCCAAAACTTCAAATTTTGTCAAATGGGCCCACTTTTTCCACTTGATTTGATCTTGTCACACTACACACGTGCTCTATCTTTAGTCTTGGGTCCGATTATTAATTTTTCTATTTTATTTGATTTTTATTGAATTAATTCATTTTTAATCAATTTAAATCCAAATAAAATCTAAAAATTGATCACTTGGTATCTTTGTGATTGATATAGGTCTTAAATATCATCATGGACACAATCAAATCTGGATCAAGCCATATCATGCACAAAATATTGGTTTTTGACAAATTTGGAAGCTTTTTCAAAGGAGAATAAAAGCACATCTTCAATCATCAATGCATAAAGATTCAAAGCCCAAAATCTGACCTAATTCACTCCATGTTACTTATACAATGCAAAGGCACGAAAATGAGAAGGAGGAGGCTGCAAAATCACAAAGATAAAAACTTGAAAAAGCTTGAAAAAGCTTGGAACTGAAATCTTGGTTAGAGGCGAATTCAAGACCAAATCTCAACGTAGACCTCTTGCTGGACATCCACAGAAGCAGTAGCAATCAAAAGCAAAGCCATTCGCCTCCTAAAACGCGCTGTAAGTCTCTCAGAACCTCGCTCTGTATGTGAAATCGTATTATCTTATTTTGGCATTTTCTTGACAAAACATTGGCATATTCATGATTCTTGAATGATTTCTGAGCTTCCTACATTATTCAATTGTATTTTTATAGCCTGTAATGCCATACACGAAACTAGGGTTTTTGGTTCTTGTTTTTAGGCGTTTCAGTTTCAGGCAAAATTGATGCAAACAATGGCCATGAGCGTGTTCAGGAGGAAGAGACGAGCATGATGATGGTCTCAGAATTCGTTTCCATAGCCTAGAGAAGATTTTAGGATTGACCTAGGGATTTAGTTGCGGATTCAAATCCGCAGGAAAAAAAACAGGTTTCCACGAAGAAGACGAAGGCGTGTCTCCTTCTTATTGGTTGATTCAAATAGCGCGCCTTATTTTTTTTATTTTCCAGCATATTGTTTGTGTTTCCAATATAATAATTAGTGCGTATTCCACTAACAATTAAAAAGAAATGGTGTGGTGGTAAGTGCGTTTGTTCAGCGACTCATGGGACCTGGGTTCGAATCCCAGGTCCTCCATATTACTTTGCGATTTTTCTTCAGGTATTCTGGCGCTTTTCAGCAATCATGGCCTATCATACACCATCACCTGAGCATCTTCCAGATGGACTCCAGGCCAAATTTGATGGCCCAGAATGAAGACCATCATGCTCTCCAGTCAACGCACGCGTGGAGAATCAGAAGGTCAAACCAGGCTTGCAGCAAATGGGCCAACGAAATTTCCAATCTCACTCCCTTTCCAGGCCCAACACCCCCCCCCCTTGGTTATTTCTTCTTTTTTCTTTCTTTCTTTATTTAACTATTTGTTTTATTAATTATTTTTATTATCACTAACCAATTAAATTTTTTCCTCATAAAATCAAAAACACAAAAATATGTTTTATTTATTAAAATCAAATTCATCATCTTATTTTTGTAAATAAATTAATTCAACTAATTTAGTTTTAATTAGGTATAACTTTAATGTTTTTGCAATAATTAAAATTAATGTAGAAAATTAGGTTTTTATTAACTTTGACCAAATTTATTTTATTTTCTTTAAATATCCAAAAATCCAAAAATATCTTTTTCTTAATTAATTAATTTATTTATTTATTTAATAATTAACTTAGGTTTAATTCCATTTAATCCAAAAATAAACCAAAAAATGCTTTCTTTCAAAAAAAAGGGTCAAAACCCTAAAAAACTCGCATTCGATTTAACTTTCCGCACGCGATCTATTTTACCATATTGATGTAACTGTTTCCCGGAATGTAATAGTTAAAATAGGAATTTAATTTATTTATCGCTTTATTTATTTTCCGCACTTTAAATTAAAGGGTTGCTTTAGGCGATGTAAATACCTGGCGCCTTGTAATAGTTTAGATTTAATTTCCGCAATTTAAATTCTGCAACTATACACTGTTAGATGTTTGATAATAGGAAATGCATGACAAGATCAAATGTATGAACTTAAAATCAACATAGCTCACCCATAACATGTACAAAGATAAAATTAACCGAAATAACACACTCGCGCATGCGCACTCTAAAGGTACACCTCACTTGGTTGCCTTCGAACACGGTTATTAAGTATAGGAAGTTTTAGAGGTCGCCCTCTTGTCCAAAGATCATATTTGCCTCGAAATGGTTGCCTCGGAAAAATGATCTAAGACATTAAGGTTACCACTAAGGCGTCCTAACATTGCTTTAGTGACCGCACGTCCCTTAATCGAATTGACCCTTAAACTCCAACGACGGTGCTACCTACTCATTTATAGTGGGATAGCATTGTCTAAAGGACATTAGCACAGATTGATTCCTTTTTCGAGTAGGTAGATGGTTCTTAAGTACTTGCTCTTTCAAAACAAAACAAAACTTTTCGCACTTACACCTTTCAAACAAAAACTCTTTTCAAACCCACAAACACAAAGAAAAGCAAATTTTGAAAACACTTTGAGCAAGTACCTAAGAGCCCGTGGATAACCACGGATAGAAAGCGTGCTAACACCTTCCTTTTCTATAATCTACCCCCCGGACCCGAGAAACATCTCGAAAAAGGAATTTTTATGTGCTTTTTTCCTTTCCTTGTTGGATAAAATAAAAGACGGTGGCGACTCTTGCTTACCGCGATATTTGCGAAAACAAACGCAAAACGCATACCAGCATTCTAAAAAACAGTCAGTTCTCTCCCACCGTATCACACATCCAAATTGAATTCTTTGTGCAAATAAAATAAATGGGAAATATTTAATTAAACAAGATAAAATAAATATTAAACAAGATGTATTATGCAAAAAAAGAATTTTCATTTGTTCATGTATGCAAAAGTATTTTTTTTAATGTAAGAAAGGTGTAAAGAAATAATTAAAAGATTAATTTTATTTGTTTTACGGTAAGAACACTAATTTCTTTAAGAAAATAAATATAATATATTATTTATGTACAAAAATATATTAATGTGTATAAAAATGAAATATATCTAAAAAGGGGTATTTTTAGTATAAATAATAATAAAAATAAAAATGTAATATTTTTGTATTTTATTTCTAAGCATTTAATAAAATAAAAGTATATATATATATAAT